>PPHD01000205.1:0-86814 GCA_002909625.1 Bambusicola thoracicus | reverse complement strand
ACTACCTGAAGGCAGGTTGTAGTGAGCTGGGGGTTGGCCTCTTCTCTCCTGTGACTAGTGATAGGACTAGAGGGCATGGCTTCAAGCTGTGCCAGGGAAGGTTCAGGCTGGATGTTAGGAAATGCTACTTCTCTGAAGGAGTGGTCAGGCACTGGAATGGGCTGCCCAGGGAGGTGGTGGAGGTGGTTCAAGGAACATCTGGATGTTGTGTTGAGGGACATGGTTTAATGAGAACAATTGGTGGTGGGTGGATGGTTGGACTGGGTGATCCTGTGGGTCTTTTCCAACCTTGTAATTCTATGATTCTATGATTCATCATCATATATCTTAGGTCATTCTGATTCCATCCAAGTGCTACTCATTTTTAATGACTCACTCACGTGCAGTTAGTTTTACACTAGGCATTTATTCATACTTCAGAAACAGCTCCTGTGTTGTACTTATTCTAGCATTTTCATGGCTACACAAAAATAATTTTTCCATGCTTCCCTTGGATACGGTTTTGGGATGGAATTCAAATTCGCACTAGCTTGTTTCACCAGCAACATCTGTAAATACATTTCTATTCCCTTCCTAAAGACATCCTCAAACAGAGGAGATTCAGAGTTTTACATAAATTGCCTAATTTTTTTGCTATATAAGAAAGCATTAGAAAGTTCTCATTAGCAAGCAAAATTGAAAATAGAACACCACAAACAATGTACTGAAATATTATGCTGTTTATTAACAAAATATCTTCGCTAATATAGAAAGAATACTTAAAGCAGCATGCAATCATGACTGCATTCAAATTGATTTTCCAAGAGTTAAACTGTCAGCATTCATATTATCTGCTGACTTCATCACAGCTGAGAAGACCAGCAGGTAATCAAAACTTCCCTGCAACCATCACTAAGAACAGGGATTCTCTTTCCTGGCAATTTAAGTAAGCAATTCTAGCAAGAATTGCATGCAACTCCTTCATTAGGCATAGGGCCAATTTGGTTTTTCAAAAAAAAAAAAAAAGATATATTTATTTATTTAAATGACCCCTGAAAGAACTGTCCTCCCTTGTTTATTTGCGAGATATTTGAAAGAACTGATCACAGAGGTATAGTTCATATGATTTTAAAAGTAGCATCAATTAAACATCTTTGTATGCTCAGTTCTCACTCCTGCAAGAGGTAAAGAATCTGAATTAGCTGCACTCCGTATTCTCTAGATTAATAAGAAGGTTTTCACCTTGAATAATGCATGAGTGTTTTAATTCAAACAAGTATAGACGTGCTTTCTATATATATTCCTATACATCCATACACGTGTCCTATTATACATTCAGTGTTTTATGACAAAATCTTCTTATGCTTTGCCCATCTGAAACTGAAATTAATGAAAAATTCACAGATAACTTAAATGCTAGAGCAATGGCTTTGGAAAAAGCCAGACAAGTCCCTCTGGGAGCAACAAAGGACCACTCTCTCCAGCTTCCCCAAGACCTGAAGATGACACTACAGAGGGTAAGCCAGGAGCTCAGCCTGGGCTCCATCATTGAAGATGAGGCGCAGCAGCTTCAACTGCTGTCTGCTACCCCTTCACTCATGCATGTGCCCTCTGGGCCTAATGCATATCCAATGGTTGTCTCTGCTCCAAGCAGCTCTGCAATGCATTAACACAGTACGACCAAGAACAGTAGAAGATAATATTCTATACTTTCAAAAGAGGCAGAGGTACACAGAAAAAAAAAGTCTTTTTTTTTTTTTTTGCCACGCAGTCTAGCTCCTCAAAGCCTCATTTATATTACTAGATAGGAGGTTCAAGTTATTTTTCTGGATTCAGTGAGGTATGATACGATATGAGCTTGATACATTCCTACCTACCCCAAAATGAGATATGCATTCAATCATGCATTTTGTAAAACATACTTTATGCTTCTGTATAATTTGTACAAGTTATCAGGTTTACTGTCAGACACAACAGAAGAACTGCTCAACTAAGAAAATAATTCATTTTTCCTTTTATTTTGTGAGGAAGGAACAGAGAGGGAAAAATGTGAGAAAAAGGTGTTAAGCAGGTACTACGGATTTTAAATATTAAAGGAGTTTATTAAAGGACTTTGAAATGTCACAAACAGCAGTCTGTGAAATTATTATTTTGATACTCTATGTAGTAAAATATAAGGGTGTACTAATGCTGTGCTGTATGACATTTCCCAAGCAATTACCTCTTAGATTCTTTGACAATTGGATAATTTTTTCCTAAATATTACTTATGGCTTTTTGTTTCTTTTGTGTATTTGAAAACTATTAATAGCTTTCCCTCTGAATCTCCCCAACTCTATAACAATCAAATATATTACATCTTGATTGAGTGTGTATTTTCTTAAATGAATAGCATTCTTGAAGAAAATAAGTTTTTATTTCCACTTATTTCTCAAACTTAGTAATTACTTAAACAAGAAAACATGTTACATGTAGAAAGTCTCTCTTGAAGACAATACAGGACAAAAGAAAAGTGGAAAACATACTGAAGATAATCTCTAAGGAAAAAATGCTTTCATTAGTCATAAAGATGCTCTTTCAGAATGTATTTAAAAACAAGCGAAGAGTTAAAAATGAACAGGTAGTTCTAATTTTAGTAGCAAGATCTGTCTTTGCAACATAGCAAAGGCGCACAACCAGGAGAGTTTCAACCACCAGTCCTTTCATCAATGGTTGAAGTCCACCACAAATACTGCAATTCCACATCCCAGTAAGAACTGGTTCGTTCCCACCCCAGGAGATGTCCACTGAGGCTCCCTTAGCGTAAGCCTTCCAAGAATTTAGCCCTGTGTAGATGGGTCATCCCCAACCAAACCTATTTGCCTCACTCTGTGATATCTTTACAAGACCCATGAAGCTGACACTGCACAGATAAGTATTTTCCAAGCACTATGTCCTGATATGTACCATCTTCATGCTTCTGGGCTGCTGGAATTTTTCAGCCCCACTTTTACTATGCCTGATCCCCTATAAGGTTTCCTCAGTATTTTGCTCTCCTATTTATGAGTTTATTTGAATAATACAGGAAAATTTTTAGCCTTATAAGCTATTTACAAATAGCCCACGTGTGCATTCATTGTGAAGTATTGTAATTTATTGTGGAAGTGATTAACACATTCAATATGCATTTCCTGCATATGACTACTTAAGAATTCATTCATAACACTATCGTGGTATTTTCCAACAAAATGCCAGCAGAATCATGGGGAAATTGACTCTTACAACTGAGCACTTCAACATGTGATCACTTGTAACTGCTTCGCATCCCACTTAGGCAATAAGCAAATACAATATTGTGTAATAAGTCATGCCTGCTGTGTTGCTAGGCATTATACTAATGACTATTCTTAACGTACGTATGCATTATTATTACACCCTAACTCAGATCCTGCAGAGCTGTTTTACAGTTTCCCATTTTTAAGTACAAGTGGAAAAAAATTAAAGGAAATTCTTTACACAACAGCATGGAGGTTGTTAGCAAACAAAGCACCTAAACACCCTGAAATGCTACCACTGTTTATAGTTTATATAAAGTACACAGAATATAATAGAATAATAATTCAGGAAGCCACTAGCAGCATTTAATAGCAGTTCCCAGGCTGGGACCCCACTGTTCTAGCCGTAACCATCGTATGTAAACCCTTACAGCCCCCACTCCAACATTTTTCAGCCAGAAGATGATTAGAACATAAGAATAACCCTCATTCATATGACTGAACAGAGTTAAATGTATGCAAGGCTGTTCTAGTTGCTCAGCAGGATGTTCCAAGGGTTTAACATACCAAGATTTCTCCAAAACACAAGTCAGAAAGGTAGAAAACAACAGTTAAGGTCTAACCAATGCTTTTTTGGTTTAGAACAATCTGTTCCATCCTTCAGCACTTTAAAACTACAGCCTGCCACTGTAACCATCTTCTCCATGCTCTAATTACTAAAGGACAGACATGCCTCTCATGTCTGTGGTAACAGTCCAGAAAAGTGAGGCAACTGGTGAAGGCAGAGAGAGCATGACCTCAAAAAAAACAAGATTTCTCTGTCCCAAACAAAAATGAAAACAAATTAAGTCCTTGCATTCAACCAGTTCAGGCAAACAAAAAACCCGAAACATTCATAGGAAAAAACCTACCTTGTCACTTCTATTTTCTATTAAAACAAGGTTTTGATGCCAAATGAAACTATGTAAATACCACAAGAATTAGGCCTGAGAGAATACATGCTTGGGAGATCAACACGTGAGCAAAAGACTAAGTCACATGCTGCATCCAAATGAGAAGTAACATCATGCATAATGCATCCATTACCCTTCCACAGAAAACAGATGAGAATTGCTTATTAAAAAACAAGCTTTCTTCTTGCACAACAGACAAGTAAACTGTTTGCTTCAGTTTATGAGTAACTAATTTTGTCTTTCAGAAAACCAGTTGAACTCACAAGTAGCATGGAAGAACTGACTTTCGATGTGCACTCCTGAATACAATCACATGAGAATCCAAAAGGAAATCAGACCACCTTTGCAGATCATATCTATAGGCAATTTTGAAAATAATCTCTAGTAGGGAAACAACAGGTCTTCAAACTGTGATCACTGTCTTGTAGAATTAGAACACAGTTCTTTCCACAGTGAATGGGTGACTTCATAGCCCTGGAACAGAAGTTTGAGACATGCCCGACCACTCGGTTAGCAGGAGTTCTCTTTGTGCGTGTAACTGCTTTTGAAATCTTAGACTGAGTTACTGATATGTACTAGTTACTACAGGTACACTGCACAGACCATTAAGACACCCCACCTCTTTGGATCTCGACTCCAAAGCAGAGTATAATTTTGTTTAAATATTTACAAGACAAGTATATTAGAGCAGTGTGGACTCTTTCAAGCAAGAGGGAAGAGTACTAGTGCAATAAAATGTATTATTGCTGTAAATAAACAACAGCACATCTACTTGTTCAATAAACAACAAAAAGTACAAGTTGGAGTAATTTTATCTCAGATGCATCAAAACAACATGGAAAATGTAACAAAAAGACATAAATGTCATGAAGTAAATTCAATAAATTTTAATTCAAAAATGAGAACAGAATACCATGTGGATGGATGATTCAGTACAATGGACAAGGATTAACAAGACAAACTATTTTTAATTATAATTCAGTAGATGTGCTGTTTGCTTCACTAAATTGAAAAAAAAAAGTATTTACTGGAAAAGGTAAAGAAATTTTCTTTTGGTCAAGAATGCAGCAAAACTCCAGGAAGCAAATACTGCAGAACATTTGTTTGCAGTAATACAGTTAGCCTGAAAATAGGAAGCACTTGAATGTGTCTGGTGATCATCAACAGACTTCTACTGGGAGACCTCTAGGGAACAGCAACAAGCAGAAACTGGCTGATGAAACAATGTCCTTCAGTAGGAGGCTTACGTAAAGCATAAAACAGATTTCTTTTGAAAACTAAGTATGACTAACATCAATGAAATATTTCTTCTGCCTGCTTTTTGCTGTTCTGGCCATTAAGTTTGTTTACTAGTTTCTAGTAAACAACACCATTTAGTAAACAACACCATCTGAGCCTTCAGCTCAGATATGTGCTCAAAATTTGTGTGTGATCGTAACCTCCTCGTATCTAACTCTTTATTGACAAGTCATGTTTATTTTAAGATACAGGCCCTTACTTTGAAGCATACTATGTATCTTCAACTTTAATTGAGTTCATCAGGCATTAAAGGTTCCCAACAACTCTGGAGATTAAGGAGGCATTCCATAGGAAGACAGATACAAATGCTTGACTGCACAGCTCTGAAGGATTGAACCACAGTCCTCAATATGCTAAACAAACTCCTCCACTACCGCATGTTTCACGCCTTGTAAGATTCTTGCTACCCACTTGCAAGAGCACTTAAACATGTTTGCACTGAAATGTTTTTGTCATTGCATGCACAAGCAGCAACAGAATCCAAATACATTCTCTCTCAAAGCTACTTTACAAAAGAAAATTAAAGTTGGTAGGAGGTAGATTACTGCTTGCTTGTTTTTTTGTTGGTTTTTCTTTTTTTCTTTTCTTTTCCTGCTGGATATTTCTTGGAAAACCAATGCAAGACTTGCATCTGTGTTTTCCCCAGTCTCCTGTTGCTCAGCAGAAACATTTGCTTCAAAAACTTAGGAATAGATGGCCATCCATTTGTTTTGCATTTTCAACTGCTGATAAATGCTTTTGCACAGGGAACTATTTTTCAGACAGTGCACTTTCAAAGTATGACCTTTAAATATTTATGCTTTTTGACTCTGAAGCTACAGAATTAGATATCGGATTGTCAAATGGTAAGAAGCAAAACTTTACTGTAACTGTGCCAGCTCCCTGAGTAGCAAATCTGCCAGAAAACTACTTACTGGTTCTTGGAAGGATTCTATGGAATTCAGTCATCCTGGCCATGAAGTTCGCAGAAAGAGAGGCTCTAATCTTTCATTGTAAATCATTACATAAATGAAGCTCAAATTTTCTCTTGATCTAATGCAGTAAGTAGGACTTTCTCAGGATGTGTTTTTGAAATCCTATGAGGACTGTTGTTTCAGGTAGTTAGATCCACTGAAGTTAAGTAAAAGGCCCACAAAGAGGAGCAACTGATGCCACTTCGGATAGAAGGCATCTGTCAAAACACTAAGTCTTTTACCTGACTCTTTCCTGAATTCTGGACTTTGATGTCACTCTGCAATGAAAAGCAAATCCTACAAAACTCAACCATAACACTATGAAGTAAAGCTGCTGATGTTTGAAGAATTTCTTCGGTACCTCTTCAGGTGTTTTTGGAAAAACTGGCAGTAAAATAAGTAGCAAAAAAATATATTTCTCAATAAAGACTATTATATTATCCATCTAGCACTCTTTCTACAGAGTATTGGCATAAAAAGAAGCTATTATATTAATATGCCTGGTTAGCAGAAGGATAAAAAATGTACTTTTTCCTTCCCCTCCTTACAAATATGCTGATCATTTGGTCCCACATTAGCCAAGAAATTCAAATCCTAAGTAAAAACATTGATGGATATTAAACTGATACCTAATTCAAAAAGTAGCAAGGCCCAAATATTTTAGGAGACAAAAATCCAGGTATCTTTATTCGAAAAATACTACTACTCTTCTTATTCATTTTTTTTAAATTCAGATTTACTCCTGAAATTTATCCCTCTTTCAAGAACAAATTAAAAAAAAAAAGAAGAAAAAATCCAACTTCCAGGACTAACAGCAAAATGCTTAGATTTAGAAGCTGAGAAAATAAAACTTATCAGGAACTTGCCAAATAAATTGGCTAATATAACATATCAAAAGTGACATGAAATATGAAGAAAAACCACTGGAGCCTCCTTATTTTCCATCAGCTAATACTAAACAAGAAAAAACAAAACCTTAACAAATTAGAATTGACAATAGTTACGGTCTGGCACCCATTAAAAAAACATATATATACTATTTCTGCAATCATCTGAAAATAAGACAGCAATTACAAATTAATGAGAAGAAATTAGCTGTTAAGACCAACATAATCACAGGCAGTGGGCCCCAAAACTGTTTACTTCCCCAGTAATGGACCATTCCAGGCACCCACCCCTTGGATCCCAACAAGGAGGCCTTACAAGTCTGCACATAAACTGCCTTTAGGCAGATATACTGAAAGGTGGGAGAAGGGGTGGGGGGGGACTTCTGCATTTCTGACATCCTTGAATAATGCCACACCCTGAAAATGAGGCGTCATATTCTCTACCTTTGGTCAGGAAGGAGTTGCAAAAGCTCGTACTTGCACCTTGATATTATGTCAGAACCAAAAGCACAAGGTAGGCCAAGCATGTTACAGGATTTCATACTGGAAGAGACTATCCTGAAGAAATTTTTATGTCCTTGACCATCTATATAGCATACAGGAGAGAGATCAGGTAAAACAAGGGCAAGACATATGAGCAAGAGATGACATTAAGGCAATAATAAGCATATACCACCAATTATGATCACTAATCTGAAAGAACACCGCTTCCAACATATTTTCTGTATTTACCATGATAAGGCATATTGCAGTGGGACTGATGAAGTCAGCATCACAATAAACATCCAGGGGTACTCTCACTATGGGAAGGGGTAAGTGGAAGATTCTGCTATTTGCCTGTGCCCTAGTAAATGCTGACAGCTGCAGATGGGTGACAAGGTGTGAAGTAGGTCTGAAGGGATGGGGCATCCACAACCTTCTTGGTCAACCTGCTCCAGTGTGTCACCATCCTCTGGGTGGAAAAACTTCTTCCTAATATCCAACCTAAACCTCCCCTGTCTCAGTTTATAACCATTCCCCCTTGTCCTATCACTGTCTACCCTCATAAACAGTCATTCCCCCTTTTGTTTATATGCTCCCTTCAAGTATTGGAAGGCCACAATGAGGTCTCCCTGGAGCCTTCTCTTTTCCAATCTAAGCAAGCCCAGTTCCCTCAACCTAAGAGAATTCAAGAACACAATAAAAGAAAAATAGTTATTAAGTAGCAGTGAACGGAAGTGAAAAGGAGGTTTTGGGGTGTTATTTGGGGGGATGGGGGGGAAGACAGTTTGAGCCTGGCAAGGAATACATGATCTGCTTATGTTTTCTAAGATTCTGAATCCTTGCATGTATTTCAAATAGCTACACGGAGACTTTTCACTTGCTTTTTAAGTCACATGTATGATCTGAAAGTTACCAAGCATTACTGTCCTGAACCAGTTAGACTCCCAGCCACCTGGCAGACACAGGATTTATTCTCTTGGCATTAACTAAAATAATTGTCACGTAGAAAGTGAATTCAAGATTCAACGCCTGTGAAGCACATCAAGCAAGTTGCTAGTTCTGTTACCAACACAGGTAATAAAGACTGTGCACTACCTTAATATACTCAAAAAGTACATAACATACTGAAAAAGAGCTGAATTAAAAGCACAGGTCAATATGAATCTGACCTAGGTTACAAACGCAAGACTTGGAGCCCCAGTAAGGAAGAGCAGAGATCTGACGAAGTTGGAGAACGAAAACATTCACTTCGGATCCTAGCCAGCTACAGTAGATCTTATTCTAACAGTCCTGATTATCCTATTTCATAAAGTTCATGGAAATTTAATCAGTTTCTCACACACATTCATTCTGACTCTGCTCTGATGTTGTAGTTTACACCTTGCTTCCAGCTTAAAATACAAAACCCATGAGCACCAGTCCATCCCAGCATAACCCTAAGGAAAATTTCTACTCCGTTGTTACTAAGGAGCTACTAGTGAAAAATGCCCAAGGCAATGTCACGTTGACTTTCTAGTACAGCTGACATTTTGGTAATTTAACATGATAATGAACAATAATTAGCTGCAAGCAAGTCCCATTCTCCTCTCATATCCCACTGATAGAACAACAGTCTGCTGTCAGCTGCAGTTTCCATCAGGGAGTCCCATACAGACTTCAGGTTTTAACCTGAAGACATTTCCATAGAAATTGTTTTTCATTATTATGTTTAGTTTTTGTTAATTCCAAATCAGTATCTTCGGTGGCCAGGATCTATCACAACATAATGTGCAATTCCAGTGTAAGATTACGTCTGAAAAGCTCAATAAAAATATCCTTTCCTTGAAAACAGTCTGAAAAATGTGGATGAGTTAATGTTGAGGAGGTAACCCAGAGGTTTTCACTTGAAGGAAAACAGGTCACTAACTGGCAGTTTTCTTTAACTCAAAAGGCAGCCTTTGATTGTTCCCTTACGAGTTTTTAGTCAGCAGCCCTCTTAGAGATCTGATAGAGTTGCTTAAAGCGTAAAATTCAGGTGGAGGCTTAGCGTTGGTTTGCTTGTAAAACTCACAAGGAGGAAAAGAAATGAATGCCGCCCTAACAACAGCCTTGATAAATCCTGAGATGTAGCAGTAACGCAGTATTGCAGCAATAGAGAAAAATACACTGCGGAATGTGGCAATGCAGACAACCACACATTTCATAATTTCAAGTGCTCTGGGTCATAAGGAACCAAATAAAGAAAAAAGTTAAGATTAGCATGAACTGCATGTGTAGGTCAGGATCTACAGATTCTGCCCACAGTTTCTGTATGATTTTGTACCACACTAAGAAAGCGACCTCACTATTTCAGCTGAGCTGCTGATAGCACATTTTACAAACATCCGTAACTGTACAAATCTACCCCAATTAAAATACTTTGCTACTTTGTGCATAAATAACTGCAAGGAAAAAAAGCACTCCACTTTAAACTTTATGATAAAAAAATCCTTATGAATTAGAAGAGTAGGCACACATTTATGCAACAGCAATTACCTATTTATATCACAGCCTGTAATATTTGACATTAAAAACAAGCCAACCTAAGAAATCCAAAATCCCCTTAAAGATCACTGTCATAGGTGTTCACTTATCTGCACCACTTCTCAGAGCATGACAAATGATTACATCCTGAATGCTTTAATCACAGCAAAATAATTCATTCTTGCCAAACTGGCAAAGCTGGGAAACTCCAAAACTGGGAAATCTAACAAAAATTATTAATAAAAGAACAGTAAAAAGTAGTACAGGTACTGAACTGCATCCATATATTATACCCAGTTACTATCTACCAGGGAGGTAAAAGATGCCGAGTGACACAAGCACTTACTGCGTTCTCAGACCACAGTCCCTGTGCTCTGGGATTAATATCTTTGATATTTATGACTGCTATCCTATTGTCCTGCCCACCCTTAAATTAACGACTCCATAAAACAGATCCCAGAACATCAGCTCAGAACATTCGTGCTTATGAGAGCCTCTGGCTTGACTGCACCGGTCTCACTGTAGGTTGTCCTGGCACACAGCATGTGGGTAGCACCTGCAGTGGGTAAAGCAGCAGTACCAGGGGTCTGGGTACATCTCCATTTTATCAGTGTTATGGTCATATCACCTGTGTTTAACTGGTGACCAGGAGCAATTCCTATAATGTTTTGGTGTTTTTTTTTTAATTCACTGAAGTCAATAAAAGACTACATCTAGATTGAGCCTGCAGCCCAATATTAGGCCTCACATTTTTCCCAGATTTATCCATTTATCCCAACTACCTACTGAAATATCTCCAGTTCAACACCAACAGGTCTGTTTCCTTGTTATCAAAGCAGAGAATAAGGAGAATGATGTAGCCGTCAGGACAAAACACTTCTGTAGGTAAACTCAAAAATATTAGAAAAAATTAAACCCAGGTAAAGCAGTACCAAAAGTAAGGAACTTCTCCTTGTGAGCCCAGCTCTGCTGCTTCTGCTATGGCGAGAGAAGCCTCCAGAAGGATGGATGAGTCATGTCCTCAGGGCACGCGAGGCATCACATGCTGCTGCACTGGGTGGGCGTATGAGTAGATAGGAGAATACAGTTATTCTAGGCTGCCACCAACTCAGGTCAAATTAAAAGAGAACTCAAAGGTTAAAAGAATATAAAGTAATGGTTAGCCCCTTAGATGAGAACTTCGGGACACAGAGAATGAAATCAATTAGAATATAAATCATTACATTAATTTCTAGTAATACCAGTAACTGTGTTTTGTTGCATGTTTTTTGTTTTGTTTTTCTTTGGTTTTGCGTGGTGGTGGTGGGTTTTTTAAACTCACAAAGTACTTTTGGGATTTAAGCCTCTGAAACATCATACCCCTTCAGAGCTTCTGTCCTGTTCAGCAACACAGATGCTGAAAGTTTGCCAATTTTTCTGCTCATCAGCATTAAATTCTTAAAACACTCTGCTGAATCATGACCAGGGTACTCTCAAACCAGTAAACGTTCGCTCCTGAAGCGTAAAGCTTCTTCTTCATGAAAGAAGAATGTCAAGGTTCACTTAATGCAAATCAATACACAGCCATTAGTGCTACCAATGTGTGGGTTGTTGTTTTTTTGTACAGTAATGTATCCAATTACTATTTCTCATTACCCAATGCACCTTTCCTTCTCCAAGTGAATTTACAGCCAAACCCGCTATTTCATTTCACTCCTCCACCTCTTCAAATAATATAGCTACGGTCTTAGATGAGCCTTCCTGAAATCTACGATCGTTAATGTTTCAGAACAGTTTTCTGAAAAAAAAAAAAACACCTGTAATTAACATTTTACATATATCTAAATAAAAGCTTTCTTAAAAACTCAAAAAAAAAAATAAAGATACTGTCTGCTGCCTGTTCTTGCTGCCAATAAAGAAAAAAGAATTCCCATTTTCAGAGCGTTTCTACATCCAAATGGCCTTACGCAGTACCTCATCAAGACATTGTTTAGCTTCCCATTTCAGGAGGTTCTGGGTCCCACACAATTCAAGCCACTTCTTCAAAGAGTCACTGCATGTTAGATGCTGCAGAGTGTGAAGTAAAACACCAAAGAAGCACATACTACCTGCAAGACGTGTTCTTCTGACATAGGTTTCATTGACCCCTAGGAAGTCTGCAGATGACAAGTACTTCACATCAGAGGATTTGGGGAGGCATAAGGGAGCTCAGGGACAAGAACAACCAATGCAAAGGATGGAGGAAGCTGAAGGGCATTACTTGGTATTGAAAACAGAAGTGTAAAGGCACAATTGATTGGGATCCTAGCAGATGACACAAACATTCACCACTTTGACAACTGATTTAGGTTATTTCTATAGCTATTGTAGGGACTGAAAACTGCCATGCTCACTTTCAATTCTTCCAACTGTAAAGCAGAGTGAAGAAAGCTGATTATGCATTTTTCATGGCATTATTTGGTCCCGTGATGTAGAATGAACACTGAGACAGCCATTTTCAGTATTTTTTCTCCATAGTTCTAAACTAGGTAACAGAATTTTTAGACTGTGTTTTTTCCCCAACAATTCACCAACTAGGGGATTAAATAACAAACAAATAGAAAATCAAGCCATGAATAAAACAGGACTGTTTTTTCTTTATTGCTGCAGTTCAATTAGATATCATTGAGGTTTTTTCCTTTTCTTTTTTTTTTTTTAAATCTGAAACACTGTGAAGGTGTACGTAGGCTTTCCACATCCTCTGGAGATAACTCCTTTTGTTCTATAAACATATATAAACTGATTTCATCAGGAAAAAAGAAAAGAAGGCTGTATGAAAGTGTTCTCATGAATGAAATGCTTCAGTTTAAATGCAAACCTGTGATCTAATCACCTCCATATAACCTTATACATGTGCTGTTTTTAAAAGGAAAACCTATCTGGATCACAGCAATTTAGACCGAAAAACTGTATCAGCAGAAACACCATTATGGAGAACATAAATTCACAGCTCAGGTTAATAATGACCTTCCTAGAATATATCAAGTAGCTAACATAAAGAAGGTAGCAATATATTTTTCTGTTATTCTTGGTAGCTTAAGTCTTTAAATCAATAATTCACTCATTGCTAGGTACCATTTCTCTAAAACACTATACAAATAAAAAAAATTAAAATAAATAATGGCTTAACTAGTTGACCTCAGAAAAATCAGTTTTTCTATACTACCGGGCAGATCAGTATCGTAAGTACCACCTAACTTGAACCTTTCACTAATTGTCTGAAAAGTTCATTTGCGTTTGGAAATCCCATTTAGTTGTCTAGAGGTCTCTTCTATCTAAACTAGTTTAAAATCCATTCCTTATTGATTTAACACAAAGATGCTAAAACTACACCTTGAGTCTGTCCCTCCCTGCATGTTGAGGAACAGACACGGAGGTTCAATCCCACCACCCTTCTATGTCCCAGCTCCTGCCTGCAGTTCTGCCATAGCCTCAGTCACCATGGAGGGCGACCACTGGCCTTCAGGCAGCAGAGGCTGCTGACACACCCTGGGCATCCCCACACAGAGCATCAGGGTGTCACAACTAAAAATGGTCCTCTGGTGCTCCACTGCTGTGACCTGGAGGTGATACTCAGCCTTCTCATCTTTGGAAAACAAAGCTGTCATAGCTAAAATGAAAGAAGCTTCATGATGGTATTTTGATGCTTTCCTTCTTTATGATCTTAAAAGAAAAATAAAAAAAAAATGAAATGGTAAAAACAGGAAATAACTACAACATTATTTGATAACAGTTCAGCCTGAGTGCTGTTTTAGTAAGTCCTTGCATAGCTTCTGTATCTGCATGACAACCCTTCCCCCAGCAATGAATTCCATTACCTCATAGTTTCAAATAAAGATAGTGGAAAATGATACCGTTCCTTTTGAGCAGAAGTACATTTACATTTACAGGTTTTCAGATAAAACCAGTCATACATACACTTTTACTACTGCATATGGTTGCATTCAGTAGAACATCACCAAGATCAAAGGTATGATAATTCTGATTTTACTATCAAGAGTTCAAGTAAACACATGGGATGGAGCGCTTAAAGAATTTTTGAAGACTGATTCTACAAAATACAGCAATAGCACTCAAGGACACAATAATTCAGAGGTCTGGGCACCAGCTTCCATACTGAAAGTTTGGCAGGTAATCGGTTAGCAACATTTGCAAATCCCATTAGGCATCTGCTCAAATTCCTTGTAGGATTTTAATTCTGTGCCTATGGCTAGGAATCTTTGTGTGAGTGAAGTATTTCTGGCATCTTTAAAAAGCATTTCACTACTGACTGGAATCTACAACAGCACCTAGAACCAATCTCCCATTGATTTCTTTAAGTGCTAAAGCATAGCTCTAAAGCTTTAGTGGTATTGCTTTACTTCTGTTGCCCCCACATACAAAATCAGGACCTTTAAAGATGATCTATCAGGACAACAGTAAGAACTGTTAAGTACACAAATCAAAGTACATTGAACATATATACATATACCTTTACTCTTCATTTCCTGGTGAATAAATATATGAATAAAGAGACAGCACGAGTACACCTGTGTTAAAGAGCTTCAGAACATGAACTCTGCAGTGAAACCCACAGGAAATTCCTCATTCAAATTGGTCTTAAAGCAATGACATACAAGGGCCAGAAGGTTACACTCAGACATGACATAAGCAGTGGGAGGAAAAACATATCAATAAATGCTTGTATGACCTCTGGGAGAGAAGTCAAGAAAGAAAGCATACTGACCATTTATTAACATTAGTCTCAGTAGCACCTAATTGAAGCTGATTTTGCACCTCTCTGCATCTCCCATGGTCTGGTTTATGTATCACAGAGCACTTTATTTGAAAGTGAGCTGGAATCAACTGAATAAAAATAGATGAGGGTGCTCTCCAAGAGCATGCCAAGTGTTCCTCATTGCCAAATGAGCATTTAGGCCACCCAAGAGATAGCCCAGGGGAAATCTCTTCGAAACACTGTCCTCATCACCTGGCATCTTGCCCTACAGACCTGCACTTGCGCTAAGGTAGGCATTGTTTAACTGTCACTATCACGGAAGAAGATTATACTTCATACATTTTCATGGGAAATCCATTGTTAAAGCCATCTAAGCTTCATAATCAATCTGTTACAAGCCTTACACAAGGAAAAAAACTGTTCTGTCCATTAAAAAGTTGGCTACAGCAGTCTATTAACAGATATGACTGGAGATGCCTATCTCTCCTGCTAAAATTAAAAAGCTTTACACTTAACGCTATTCCTATTATTTTTCCATCTTAAACGCTGTCTCTCTACTCCTGATTTGTTGCATGGCTCAGTATCCTAATAGTGGTTCCAATATTCTCTGCTACACATTTTCTTCTCATGGTCCAGGACATTCTTATCTGGTGCTTAAAACTGTTTAACCAGTTTAACTACTTTTCATAGTAGCAGCACATCGATGAACCAAAGAATATCATTTTTTGAGCTCCCACTGAGAAGATAAATCCAGCAGTCTCTTAATGGAAGAAAGATAAAACGTGCAATATCAGTCAGGTCTGAACATTGCAGAGCAAAATTATATTTGATGTCCTTCACAAATGCAGAGAAGTTAATGCCTAAAGCCTGATGTCTACAAGTCCATGCATAGTCTCCATTAGCAGGAGCACTACTGGAAAACTGTGGGTCAGCAGGTAGATGTTGCTAGGAAGCCTGTAGCTGAAAAGGGAAGCATTAAGCATCATCGACTTTCTGCAGAGTGCCTGACAGGACATCATCAAGATCAGCCAGATTACAGGCATAAGCAACCAATGAACTCACAAAGATGAGAACCTGTGTTTTAGTCATACTGGCAAGATGACATAGCCCATAATGAAGGTCTAGCTACAGTCAGGAAAAAAAAGTCTACTTAGACAGTAATTCAATCCAGGAATTCAATCCATAAAAATCACTTGTGAAGAAGTAGAGGGGAGAAAAAAGAGCCAGGAAGTTGTTCAGTGGATGATGTTTAAATCCAGCTTCTCCAAGAAGCTGGATATTGTAATAGCAGCCAAACATTCCAGAAACATTTTATGAAGCAGCATCCTAGAAAGTTAGCCTGAATTTATAGCAGACTTCTGAACTAAGATGATTTCATTTAGCCAAGCCTACAGCAGTCTCTTACAGATTTATCTACTCAGTTACTTTAAGTTTGAATGACACCTGTAAATATACAGCAAAAAAAGTAACGTGCAATTAATATCTGTGTGATACTATGTACCTCGGCCTCCAGGACCCTACCCTACTAAGTAAACATCACTCATATTCTACTCCTTTCGATGAAGACTTCAGTGTTTTTTCTGCCAGAGCTTGTCCATAAAGGGTTATGATGTTAATTACTGAAGGCGCCACATGGAACATCAAAGTACTGTTTCTTAGAGGCTACCCATTTCCCCAGTAACATACAATTACTCTGACAAAGCAAACTTCAGGGCAACTTAAAGAAAAAGGACGGATGAGAGACTCACCAACTCACCATGAAAATCTTAACTTAAATCAGGAAGAAAAACACTGCTTGGAAAGTTACAGGGGGTAGAAAGGCTTCATAAAAGGGAATACCATAATCCTTTGACTTTATTAAACAGAGAACTCAAAATGTTGTGGGGGTTTTTTTGATTGATTTTTCGTATTTTGGCAAGCTCTGCAACTTACTGTCATTCAGTTGTTATTCCCAACAGATCAAGACCTTAAGAAATCAATATTATTTGCCTAATGCATCAGAAGGAATGAAGGCATTTCTGTCAAATGGAAACATTTAAAGAAAATAAAGCATGCATAATTAATAATGTTTTAGGCTTTTATCATCATTTTTGTGTGGAAATTAAAGCTGCATAACAAGACTAATTTTCAGACATGCAAAAAAATAATGAAAACAGCAAGGAGGAAAGATTAGAAATAATTTGCTTAATATTATTGTTTATCAAGCTAATAATGCTTATCTCTCTAGGGTACAATTAAGACAAGTTTAATATTAGTATTATATTAATATTACTCACAGAAGCCAAAAGCAGCAGGTAGGAAAATACAGGTGTGGCTAATTCTTAATTTTATTTTCCACTTGTATAGTAAAATTTTACAGGTCTTAATATTCAAAACAAACCCCTAAAAACTCAGAAAACAAAGTCAGTTTAGATTACAGTGAAAGGAAGACCCTTTTATTCAAAACAAACAAAAACCCTACTGGCTACGCTCAGCCTGAATTGCCATACTGATAAACCAACCTCTTCCACAAAAGCAGAGTGAATAAGTCAAGACATTTGTTTCCTGCTTGCAAACACTACTGCAGCTGTGCCCTCCAGGTGTTCATTTACTCTTTCTTTCTGCTTCTAGGCTTGGTGTTTTCATTTTTTCCACTTACATGTACATAAACTCCAAGGAACAGCGGTAGCATACTCAACATAATCTGGAATACACTTTGGGGAACAGCTTTGTAGGCGCTGGGAGGGAAGCCAACAGTTTCAGCTGTAGGGAATATTTGGCACAGAAAGCATGTATTCCTTCTACTTTCTTACCCTTACCAGCAAGGGAAGTCTGCAGGAGTTCTATTTTAGTAAAACTGCACTTATAAAATCTTACAGAAACTCTAACCGTTAACAGCTCAGACTTGCAGATGTATTTGGACAATGAATGAGCTAACAAAATATAAGGCCTGTGCATCTTATCTGTCATTTTCCAAGCCATTCTACTAATACACACCTCCCCATATGCCAGCATCATCCTGGTGAAGCTTACCTGGTCCTCCAGGTAACACAGTTATACATGAAAAAGGCAATCTTTCCTATCAATGATGCCACCTTAGCTCTATACACGAGCTGTGTTGAAGTTTCTAAAGTGGAAAGAAAAAAGGAAGATCTGTTCTTCCACCAGAACTGCCCCTCACAGCCTCCCTCCAACCTCAGAGGATCCCCCCACAGCAAAAACCTGCTGGACATCTCAGCTCCAGGCATCACACTCATTTTCAAGCTGTCTTAGGAATACCTTTGCACACAGAATCAAAGAATGATCTCCTTCTGTTTAGTACTATTAATTGCAATAGTAGATTATGAAAGGCACTTTGCAGATTATCACACAGACTCCAAACGCAAACTTTCTCACGCCTCAAACTCGTGTATCCTCACCAAAGCATGGACCAGAGCCATCATACAACTGTGTGGTCTGTTATAATCCAGATAAATATTTTGAATCAATTAAAGATCCATATCATTCGCCCAAACCAAAAGTTGCCATGAAACGAGATAACTTTCAGCTTAGACTGTCATGAATGGCAAAAAGATCTCACTTTATAAAAATATTTCCACGTTTCTCAGCCCAGACAAAACACTTTTCTTTCCCAAACATGTACAGACTGAGATAAGAAAACAGAGGACTCATTAATCTATATTCATATAAACATATAAACATTTTAAGAGTTACAACAGCTAGTCAAACAATTGGTTGTAAGTTCCATTATTAAAAATGATTTGCTCCTTATTGCCCATGAGGACTGAGAGGAATTAAAGTGCCTAAAATAAAGCGTCCTCAACACAGAAGTTGCTTTTCTTGTATTTACGAGGATGAGATATTAAGGCCTGTAAAAAAGAGCTATGTCTGCCCATTTTACTTTTCATCTCAGTTTCCAATATTAAATCACGTTTTACAGTCTGGACACAGCAGTCCAGGACTGAGAAGAAACAGGATATTAAATCTGCCAGTTCAGCTCATGACTAACAGTATTTCAGTAGGTCCATTCAAACAGTGGAGAACTGGAAACCCTGAAACATCAGAGAATCCACGAAAGCAGAAACCAAGATACTCCCACGGTGCTAGTCTGGGAATATGTATGTGAGTATGAGAAAAATCATCCACAACCCAACTACTCACTCTCAACCTCCCAGGTCAATCAATGGACATAATCACATCTCTGACTTAAATTTTAACAGCTTAAAAAAAAGCAACAACGAACACAACACACACCTGTTTTGCTTCATGACAGTCCAGGAAATCTCTGGTCAAACAGGGAGTTATTTTGCTCTTACTGCATAAACACACAACAAAAATCACAAGGAAGTTGCAGAAAGTAAGTTGCAGAAAGTACGGATATGGCCTGCAGTTTAAGGACACCTTTTAACACAGAAACAAAGTGGATACAAGGAAAGATTTGTTATACTCTCTTTGAGGATGTAATAAAAAAGTACAAAAAACCCATTGGGAAACTCCACGCATTCAAAATTATTCTGCTTCAAGTCACAATGTGTACTACAGAGGTGCTTAGCTTGACAAGGTGAAATTTTGTCTCAAAACTCGGCATGCTACTCAGACCCAATCTTATTTTAAAGTAATAGACTGAAACTTAATCTCTGGCTTCAGTCATGTAGAAAATAAGTTTGGACTACTAAAATTAGTAGCAAGTCTGCCCAGAGCTTTATGTTTTATAATATTTTAACAAAAGTTTGATATTACATCTCAATGGACTGAGAGCTCAATAATATTGTCCAGCTCTATTTTCTAATAAAAACTACTATTCCATTCCTATTTATATTCATAAAAGAATAAGGAAAAGTTGCAGGCTTTTTAACACACTGCCATACACAACCAAAGGAATAGCTTGTTGCTTTCCCCTCCTTTTGTCACGATACACCAAATGGTACAAGCTTATTGTCTCCAAAATGAACATGAAACTAGACACAGTGCTCTGCGTTATCAGTACTATTCGCACCATGGTATTTCTAAGAAAATTCACCCTTCATAGATGCTTACAAAGAAGCTGTTAAATCATCCAAAGGATAACAGAAAGTGTCAAAGTAAATTAAAAAAAAATTGAAGTGAATAATAACTAGACTTAAAAATACAATAATGAACACTCAATCTTTACCCCCTGGCACAAAAGTGAGAAACCAGAGGGTGGTTTGGTCCTTCCCCAGAAAGGCACTATTTGTCAAGATAAAAAAAAAGTAGGAGTAACACAATGAAAGCTTAACTGTCAAAACAAAGGAAATACTGGAAATACAGAAGTGATTTTTGTCTGCTTTCAAACGGGATTGTATAGAGACACCTGACTTGGCTCAGACATTTGATCAGATATCACCTCCTGCAACACAGCCCCTCCCCCTAAGCGTTGCTTTAGAAGCAGATGGAATTCTGAAGTGTAATGAGACAGTAGGACAATGCTCAGAACCCATTCTAATGGATCTCACAATCAGATTTCTGACAGCAATGGGAAACGTAGTCTAAATAAAAAAAATTATGAACTAAATTGATTACTTTTAAAATAATGCATCTTTGAAGAGGACTAGAACGCAGTTTCACATCAAAGAAACAAATCCAGCTATTCATCGTAAACCACTGCCCATGAAAAAAATAACTTATTTACATTCTATTATATGCTATGCGGTACTAAAAGCTTTAGTGTTAGTATAATGCAAAGCTACTGTAATTGCACTCTTACCAGACATTGCTTGCAATCTTCAATATCACCAAAAGGTGGCATTTGCAATATCACAGAAAAGCAAAATTTACTATGAACTTCAAATAATCAAAAGCTTCTTACATAAGTAGATTTATTTTAATTTTATTTTACTGCTACATAAAAACTTACCTGGTCAAATTGTCCAACAACATGCAGCAGATGACAGATACACAGATTCAGCATGCAACAGTACATTTTTACTGAGTCTTATAGTATGATTTGAATCAATCACATAAAAGATAAAAAAAGATGTGTTACGAAAAAAATCACAAAGCTACCAAACATGCAATAAATGGCTAGGAATAGTATCCAATAACCAATTCAGTACACAACAAAACAGCTTAAGACAGAAAAGTTATGTAGTAATTTTACTTTGCAATTTCAGAAAAGGTCTTTTTCACTGCTGCTCTACTTTCATACACGTTTTTCTTAAAGACTAATTAAATAAAAAGAATTAGCTGAAAGTTGAAGAAAATTATTTAAAACACTTTTTCTCTGGTGAAGACATGCGTATGTATTTATGAGCTATAATAGCTAAATTATAGCAAAGAAGGTAACAATAAATTTTAAAAACATATTAAAAACATATCTAATTTAAAACCCACATTACAGTTTGGTTTATTACATAATTTTATGTCATTGCAAGCAATATCCAGAATGAACAAGTGAAAAAGAACAGTTCTAGAACCAGACATATGCACTGATCTATGAACATGATCATCAATTATTTCATCATCCTCCACAGGCAGGTAACTGTTATCTCTGCTATACAGGAACCAAACTCCCATATTCAGTGACTTCCCCAGAGGCATAAAATAAACAGGGAAAGACCAAACTAGAAGCAGCAGCAATTTGTAGCCCAATGTTACACACCGGCCTCGAGATTAAGACATTTCTTCATTGTATTCAGGAGGGGCACCATCCAGAGGGACCTGAACAGACTCGAAAAGTGGGCACATGAGAATCTAATGAGGTTTAACAGGGCCGAGTACAGGTTGTCATGCTTGGGTTGGAGCAACCCCAGATACCAGTGCAGACTGGTAGAACTCATTGAGAGTAGCCCTGCAGAGGACTTGGAGGTCCTGATAGAGTAAAAGCTGAACATGAGCCAGCAGTGTGCTCTTGCAGCCTGGAAGGCCAATGGTATCTTGAGCTGCATCAAGAGAAGGCTGGCCAGCAGGAAGACGGAGGGAATCTGGCTTTGAGGCCACATCTGGTGTATTGCCTCCAGGCCCAGGGCCCCAAGCTCAGGAAAGATGTGGAGCTTTTTGAACGGGTCCAGAGAAGGGCCATGATGATCAGAGGGCTGGAGCACCTCACTTATCAAGAAAAGTTGAGGGACCTGGGCTTGTTCACGTTGGAGTACAGAAGGGACTGGGAAGAACTCACTGTAGTCTTCCAATAATTGAAGAGAGCTTATGTAAGAGCTTTTGCACTGTCTGATTAAACTAGAAGAGGGGAAGTTTAGTTCAGATGTTAGAAGGAAATTCTTCCCTAAGTGGGCAGCGACATGCTGGCACAGCTGCCCAGGGAAGCTGTGGTGCCCCATCCCTGGAGGGCACTCAAGTTGGACAGGGCACCAGGTTGGATGGGACCCTGGGCAGCCTGAGCTGGTGGGGGGCAGCCCTGCCCACAGCAGGGGGGTGGAACTAGATGATCTTTAAGGTCCCCTCCAGTCTAAGTCATTCTATGGTTTTATGATTTTCTTATCAATTTAAAAATTCCATACTTAATTTTCCCTGGTCCATTTGCATATGTTTTTGAAAATTGAAAACATTCAAGCCAATTACTGCTATTCAGAATTATAGGACTTAATTTCACTAGCTGAGTGTACCCAAAAGCTTCTAATTTGTTCACCTACGGCTAGTTTGAAAGCAGGAGAAGAAAAAAAAACCCAAAGCTGCTTACAGCACTTTCATAGACCAAACTTTTCTAAGCAGCCATATTATTTCAGCTCAGATTAGACCAACACAAACATTACATTCATCGCTGCAAGGTGAGGAACAACAGAGGAGCGATCCCTCAGGTCAGCTGGTTTCACAGGCCAGCAGAGATTATGTACTTCCAATCATCTATTGTAGCTATTTAAATAACAGACTTCAGAGACTATTTTGGAATCTGTACCAAAAAAAAATGTACTGTGGGAATGGCATAGCGTACAACAAATAAATTGGTCTAAATGAAAGTCACTCATACCGATCCCTAGATGAGAGCTCTGTCCACTTGCCTCACCCAGGACACCCCAGCCAAGCAGCAGAACATAGCTCTTCTTTCTAAAGGAGATTCTAGAATCAAAAGCATGGCAACTTTCCTTACACTGCTTCCACAGACTGTGTTTTGAGCAACAGCTGTAGAGATAAACATACCATGCTCAAGGAATTTGTGATGCGCTTTCAGGCACGTTTTACCCAAACAAAGAATCAAAACAGTCATTAGTTTAGAAAACTATTTTCAAGAAACCTCTACCATAGTACAGTATGACAGATTTTATGAGGTTTGATTTTTATGTATTCCAGTAAGACTGATATTATTTCTAACTGTGTGGCTAGAGGCTTGCTAGATCCACTCAGCTGAGTTATGAATCTTCACAGGCAGTATTTAAATTCACCACTCATTGCACATGTTGATAAAAAAATACAATTCCCAGTCAACATAGGACACCTTGAAGAGGAGTTGATGCAGTCTTCTTAGCAAGGAGTTAAGGTAATTAGAGACCGGACATATTTGTGTATATAAAAAGTAGATCTAGAATATAAGATTACATTAAATGAAAAACAGAGTGTGCAAAAAAAAAAGAATCTAGGTTTCCAACATTTCTAAACCTAGAACTCAGGGAATATGAGACAGAAGAAAAAAATACAAGTCTGTCCACAAACATATGCAAAACTCATGTTTTTCTTCATTTGTAACCATATTCCTGAGTTATTCTTTCTTCCTAGGTGTACAGTGCACTGCACTACACTCCTGATGTCATCACATGCCAAAAGCAGCAGCAGCACCGAGCAGTTACTAAAGCCCTGCCATTTATATTTCACAGTGTATTGTAAGGCTAGATGAAAGACACTGGTATGTGTTCCTTTAGCCAAAAGAGACACCAGGGAGCAGGCAGGCCTTGGGGAGACAGGTGCACAATCTGCAGCACACCCCAGATGTATTTGCTCAGTCCCCTCTGGGTTCACCCTCAGCCTGAGGGCTCGACCCACATCAGTCAGTCTGTCAATGGGGCTACAAGTTCAGCAACAGAATTCACAGTACCATGGTTCAGCAGGCCAGACCTCAGAAATTCTGTATCTCAGCATATCCACGCTCTCTTGTCCTCTGCAGTGTGACACAGTAAGGCCAGCTCTCAAAAACCATCCATTATAAAGGGAGCTAGAAGTCACAGGACATTTGCAGAGACCTCAGTCAGGCTCGCTCCACTCTATCTTACTCAATTTCACTCGCTGTCAGCTCTAGTCTGGGCCCACTTTTTCTGCCATGCTCTCCAAAGAGCACAGGAGAGTGGTGCTGGTGGCTGACCTCCTTATGGAGCAGTAGCACGTGCTCAGGAGAACGTGCAAGCTCTTTGGAGCCACTTCTGGTGCTTGAAGATGACAGTCTCACTGCAAGCATGGGGTCTGCCACCCTTGCAGCCACCAAGGCCTGCTGTGCTGCTGCCTCCAACCCAGGGAGGCTGCATGGGAAGAGGTGCTGCCAGAAAACACAAGGCGATGGTGACACAGATAATGGAATCCACAGACAGTGGATTTAAAAAAATGCACATGGAAAGAAAGACAAGCTTTGGAATTAGAAGATGTTTTCAATGAAAAATGTAAAACTTCTCTATTTAGAGGGATGTGGCTCAAACACAGGTGAAGATAGAACAATTTTAGTCACTTTAAGAAGTTCCAAATAATTACTAGAATACCAGAAAGTGCATCCACAAGCTAATAGAAAAGGAGGAAACTGTATTAGTAAGACAGATTTTAATCTTCAATCCAAACAGCCCCACTACAGTGAGCTGTGTAGTCAGAAACTGAGGAGAACTCAAGCTACTAGTATACTCCAAATTTACGTCTAATTGCAAGACAGGCTTCCAGTTCTACTTACTATGTGTTTTAGCATCTGTAATTGTTTCAGTGATATCAATGTCACATCCACAGACGACAACCACTCCTGGATGGGTGCCTGAAAAAAGCACTAGCACTAAGCAGATGATTCAGTAGCGTTGGCACCAACTTTCAGCAGTAACAATTAAAAAGAGATTGAGAGTTACAAAACATCAAATCTAAATTTTCCGTGAATATCTTTTGGTTGTTGTTGTTTTTATCAGAAAGCCATCTTCCACTTAGAGCAAATTATGAATTAGATAATCTATTATATCCCACAGTCTTTTTGTCAAAGACATTTGCTGTCAGCTGCTTATGCTAGCACACAGCCCACAGTAAGAGCCAGGCTAGGATTGACTGAAAATTTTATATAAGAGAGCTCCCAGACTTATTTTTGACAGACTCGTTTTAAACCTTGACTCTGTCACATTTCTGTGGAAATGAAGTATGCTGTAAATCGTAAGAATACTTCTTAACACAACAATAAAGCAAAACATTAATTGTATAAGAGCATTTATAAATCCCTCAAAGACAATTCTGCTAAGTAGCATTCTCTGAAGAAATTTAAAACAGAGCCAAATGAATATTTTCAGCATTTTTGGAGGCAAAGAGACGTTTACCCTAATTCACGCATCTTCCAGTCACTCCATTTTCAGCATTGTTATGCCTCACTGCCTCCAAAGCCAGTCAGCTTCCAGAACTCAAACACTGCTTACTTAAAGCTAAAGATGGATGCACAGCAGACATTTCCCCCTCACAATTCTGAACAGTCCTAATTGGTATGACCCAACGCATACATCTTTCCAAGTCAGTTAAAATACATAATCAACCATTTCTTCTACAAGGCTATCCAAAGAAAAAAACAGGTTTCAAGTGATTTAAAACTTTTTTTAATTAAAAAAAAATAATCAAACTGCCTTTAGCTTTCCACTCATTCTATTCGATGGCCTGATCCAAAGCTCACCTAATTCAATGGAAAGATCCATCAGCTTCAGTAGCATGGGACTTATAACACACTGCATGCCAAGCATGAAAGTACCCATTGTTCATTGATCCGTTTCTTGTTATTGTTACATGCAGTACGTCAATGGATTAGTTTTCTAAGAGATGAAGCTTGTAAAGCTGCTGCTGAAGGAATCTCAAAACAAGGCTTTATAAACATTTGAGTACAGGATAGCAGAGGCTTGTATAACCCAAATCAGCACCACTGCAGCAGGGACTGTCTGACAGCGACCTGTATATACCACCAGGGTTACATGGAAAGCACGTCACTGCAAGTCTCTGGCTATTAGGTCACAAACAGATTGAGGAAATCATGATTAGTCCACAGTAAGCCAGCATCAAGCTCGAGTCAATGTAAGCTCTGCACACATGGACAGGGGATGTGCGCAGAGCCATGTGGCAGTGGCCAGGGTCCCTGACTACTAGTCAGCTCAGTTGCATGGAGCACCAACACTGCCTTAACACACCATCCAACCACCCACCTGAGGAGCAGGGAGTAACACTTTCCCATAGCACAGAAGCATGACAGCACAGCTCACTTTAAAAGCATGCTAACAATAGTACAGAAATTCTCCAGCAATTAAGGATCTTGTTTGTTTGGTAATTACCCTTTTCAATGTTCCCTACATTTTGGAGAATATGCACAGCCCTCAAAACACAAGAACAGAAGGTGGGTGCCGATCTGCAGATCCTTTGCTGTTGCCCTTCCCTCATAGATGAATCAGTTGCATTTGAGAGACTGTTGAAGACTCGTATCATAGACCCGCCTCTTATGTTCAAAAGAGGAGATGCAGAAATGAGGCTGCTCAGAGTCACAGTCGTGATGAGCAGGCTCCTATATTTAAGCACTTATTCAATTCACAGTACACCCCAAGTAATCCTGTCAGCCTCTTACCCTTGAACCCACTCTCCTACACTCTTCATCCAGAAGAGGCCTTATCAGAAGACCCTGGTCCTTCCTACATGTAGCCACAGCTGCCAGCCAGCACCAGCCTGTCATCACATCCACCTGTCCCACACATCCCACACAGCCACCCTCTAATCTCCTTCTGCCTGCCATGACCTCCTGAGCATCCCCTCTCATTGCTGCAGTGACACAGACCCCCACACATCCCCTCTCACTAGTTATTCCCTGGGAATAATTCTACCAAGCATTTGCTAAATTCTGATTGACGCCTCAAAGAATATATGTGCAAAAATCTAAAAACTTCTGCTAGTACAGGCAGCTATCACCATCAAAGAAAATTCTTCTGACCAGAAATGTCTCCATTACAGCGAAACTTGCCTAGGTATGCTGCTCATACCACCTCATCAACTCAGCTTAAGTACTCCAGAACACTCAGAGCTCAGTTCCAGTTATCTGGAAGCATTCAGTATTTCATCTTTGCAAGAGCTTGCAGGATGGTGGTGAACTGATGATGTATCAAACATAAGTTCCTATCTAGGATCATGCGTTCTCCAGGCCCCAACAGACGTGAAAATAGTTGAAATCATACCATCCCATTTCAAACCTTAATTCAGCTTTCTTAAAAGCTATACAAAGTATCTAATACTTAAATCAAACAAACATATTTAAAAAGTGACTTCAGACTGAAGCCCAGAAAAATGTTGCACTTATAAAAACTAAACCAAATTGTGTAAGGGCAACAGTTTAGACCAAAGTTACTGTAGACAAAGTATTTGTTTAAGCTACTAACATTCAGCCTTTCAACATTTTAACACAGACAAACATACAAAAAACTCATATATGTGTGTATATATGCACACATACACATGTTTATGTACGCACACACAGGCTGCTCTGAAAGTAATGCCTCATTTTACCTGTGAAACCACAGCAACAACTTTAATAACATGTAGTGGAGCGGGGTCACCATCCCTCCTCCCCCCACCACTTAATTTCTCAGAGTAAAAACAGACCTTATAATAAATTCAGTATTTTGTTTTTTGGTTGTTGTTTTTTTTTTTTTTGTCTCAAAATTAGGTTAATTCCTTCTTAATTTAATTGTTTATAAAGGAAAAGTGAGAGCAAGCTACTGGCCCACATTCAGAATACTGACATTGCCACTCATTCTCCCACTGAAAGTTTGATCTTTCTTACAGGAACATGCACTTGACATCATATTTATAATACATCCAGTTCAGAAATCAGGGATAAAGTTGACTGTAACCTCAACTAGAGGGATCTTTAAAAGGATGGGAAAACTGAATCTGAAAAACCTGCCTGAATCGTAAGACCTGGCTTTAGAAAAGGAGATTGCTTTGTTTAAAAACACAAAAAGAGTTTCCTATAAGAACTGATAATGTCTTGAAGAATAGTCTGTTTCCTGAACTTTTCATTATTTGAATCAAGGAACTCTGAATTTTATCATAACTTAGTAAACAAGCTTACTGAAATCACAGACCCAAATGGTGATATTGGGAAACACTGGCATTTGTGATGCATAGATGACATCAAGCTCAGCAACATTTGTAATCACTAGACTAGAATTCTATTCTTGGATCGCAAGCATAATTTAAGTAGAACTAGATGCTAATGGATGTTTAATGACATCTTCCCCCTGTTTACCTGCAAGAAGTGGCAGTGGTCTGCAGGCTCAGCATGGATTTCATCACTGAAATTGCCTCATGGAAACCAAGTATATAGCATGTGGGAAACTGAAAAATTAATGCTTGCTTACACTTGCAAAGCAGGGCTGATAAAATGAATGCAAACTTTTCAACCTGCCCTTATTACTGGATAGATATTATGTCATTGATATATATATATTATGTCATTGATATGTTCCATTGAATTGTTTCTTTTAGAATTATGTTACCAGAACTGTGTCTTTTATTCACACAGAAATTCTTGCTTAGAACTCTTTGCCGAGGTTTTCGCAAAATACAGGTAAAAGATGGTTCTGGATCATAGAACTTACAGCCAATAGTTGAAAAATGAATATAAAGAAGCCTGCATTGAGAAATCTTAGTGCTCAGCATGCCAGGAACTGTCTCTCACCACAGTGATTACTGAAAAGGTTAGACCAGTTCTGATGCTTGTTTCACCTCGGATTTTACTGACAGTATTGCTAAGTGCTGGGTTTTTCACAACGAGTGGATTCCTTGAACTATATCTGACATGCACCCACATCTACAAAACTCTCCAAATGCAGCAGCATAAGTTGCTAATTAGCCTTCAAAAAGACATTACTGCAGTTACTACTAAGCTCATTTAGATTTGAATTAGTGACACAGGAGAAAAGTGTGATAAGTTGTTACAATACTTACATGACAAATTACCTAGAAATGTCATCGTTCTCCCCCTCACTCCCTATCACTTGGGAGCTCCCAACAGAGCTTTACACATGAAGTTATTATTGTTCTCTACTCACAGCTTGATAATTTTATAGATTAAAACCAGTTTTGCTAGTTAGTATATTTCACTGTTTTCTAACATCTATCTTTTTCCTTTAATCCAGGAAAAAAAAAAAAAAAGGAAAGAATGGTTAAGTGCATGTCTCTTTCCGGCCCTCATGCTTTCCATAACATCAGAGAAAACTATGAGAAATCTAGGGGAGGCAATTATACCTCTGAAATTACATATTAAGCCTTCAATGCTAGTACATGGTTACCAGAAGAAAAGACAGAAGAAATAAAAGGGACTCATAGCTGAGCTACTTTCTCTTTTCTGCTTTTATTTCAGAAGGAATGTCTTTGTAATGGGTTATACAACTATTTAATTAAGCTACGAAATCAATGTCAAGCTTCAATTTGATTTCAGTACTACTGACTTTTATTTGCTCAGCATTTTAAAATTCAGCATTTACACAACCAGCCTGGATGGCAGCACACCAGAGCAGTTCCAGGGTTTTGTACAAGGGTACAAAAGTAGCATGCCACTCTCCAGGTCTTCAGTGAAGACCACCATGTTCCAAGGGGAAGTCCATGCCTTCCAGTCACAACTCAGAACCTTCCACTCTTTCAGCATCATTTTTCAAGAGAGTTAAGTGGTACATTTCCCTCATTTCTTAATTCTTTTCCAGGAGAACCTACCAATGGTTTTATTATGGCATCCTCCCCTGAACAGTGTTTACTCTGTTAACTGGGTAAAAATGATATGAAGAAACTTCATGGCTGCATCCTCAAAAAAAGAACACCACTCTTGAAAACACCTTCTGGCATTACGGGGAAAAGCACAGTCTCCATTACTCTAGATGTCTTTGAAATACTCTTTTTAGTACTACTTTCTATCATACTTTTTAAAGCTCAAACAACATAACCAAATATATGTTGTTCTAAAAACAGAACATGTTTTGTAATTGAGACTTAATGAAGTGCTTCATACATAATTAAAAATAGTTAAAGAAAGAGCAACATTAATTTTTACAATGATTTCTACTTCTAGTTGGAAGTGAAGGATCATTTTACCTGCTCCCCAAAATACACTTCAAAGAAGTAGTCTTGCTATATACTAATAACATTGCCTATCCTTACGTTCCTAATGGTGGAAACCATCCCAGACTAACACATCATCCAAAAGCATCTGAAATGATGAGAAAAGATGCTTCCATCCTCCCCCTCCCTTTCAACACAAATATAAACTGAGAATACAAATAAGGTCAGAGTTTACTTTCCCTAACATTTTAGGGTTCCTTTTCAATGGAAGCAGAAAAAGGTAAATCAATTTAAAGACAGATTATTATTTCATTTTGAATTGTCAGCAGTTTTGGGAGTCATTTCTTCAGTCTTGTTCATTACTCTAACACCAACTTATTCAAATAAATGTATTCTCCACGAGCAGTATCAGGTTTTATGCTCTTTTTTTTTTTCCTTATAGGAAAAGTGTGTGTATTTCAGCTAGCTTTACTTGCAATACATAAATAACTCATCTTGGTAGGTAAGATGTCATACTCCCCATTAACTCAACTCCAGCTTTGAGATGCTTATAAAAGACGTTATTTTAACATTTAATAACTGTTAACCCACTTTCCAACGGCAGTGTTATACTGAAGACAACATTTATATATTATCAAGAGGGTTCTAAAATCCACAGATGTTTCTGTGCTGTGTGTGCTGTTCACGCTTTAATAAACTGAGCCCCACAAGCCCCTTTATCACTCCTCTGTAAACCAGATACGATTGCAGGCACAGTTGCCTAGATACAGAGTAATCAGAGTAAGTGAATAAATCAAATTATCAATAACATACACAATTGTATCCTATTATTGAAACAGGCAATTGGGATAATTTTTAGATTAGTTATAAAATAGACATTTAAAACTCATTGGATATTATGAGATGTCAAATAATTAAATGAGTATTAGTACATATTCTTAGATATGTTCACTGCAGATAAACAGAGATCATTATTACTCTTAAGGACAATAATTGGATGAACTTCTCATATAAAGTATCTCTCCAGCAAACACTCAACCAAATGCTTCATAAAATGTTATTCTTGATACAATGTACCGACTTACAAAGTGGTTTCAGATGGTCACATTGAACTTACATTGATTTTACTGCCTACAATAACGATGTAAGACTGAAAAGACTGGGGTGGTTCAGCTTGAAGAAGAGATGATTAATAAGAGACAGAATAGAGGTGCACAAAATAACATATGGTAGAGAGAAGGCAAATTAGGCTCTTCTAATTGCTGCACCTCCTAATGCAAGAGCAAAGGCCAATCAATGAAACTAAAAAGCAGATCTTTTAAATTGATGAAGGAAATCTTTTAATACAAGCTATAATTAGTCTGTGAAAAATCATTTCCTCAAACTAGAAAGCCTCACAGCTTACAAAAAAAATAGATAACGGAAACATCTATTTGCATTTAATAGGATGATAAATAAAGTGAACTGATCATTGAGGGGACATATAAAGGTAGATAGGAAACCAATTATATATTTTTTTTTTAAGAGCAACTTATTCCAACCATGTTAACGAAGTAATTATGTTCCTCTTGAGGCTTTTTTTTTTTTTTAATAGTTATCACTGACAAATGCTTCTTGACCATATAGGTAATTCTACTGAGTTGAAGCAACACTTCAGAGCTCCCTGTCCTCCAGAAATGACATTGATTTTGCATTGATTTACTGAGTGAGATCCAGAGAGAACCACTCTGGAGACTTTGCTGCAAGTTCTATAATTGCAGTGATAGCAGCTGTACTTAAGAAAGCATCCTGAACTCAGAAACTAAGTAAAACAAAGACTTATTTATTGCTCTGATGCTTCTCCCAGATGCCATCTCCCCTCCCCTTAATTTTTTTTTTATTATTATTTTCAAATTTCTAGTTTCTGGAATGTATTGATAACCTCTGACATTATCAGGAAGCTGATGAGGAGAATCACTCTGCTGGACATGACAGTTAAAAAAAGAGGATGAATTAGGCAACATGAAGGCTAAGAGCTGCGTTTGCAGTAGCAACCACAGCACAGTGGAGTTCAGGATCTGGCAAAAATGCAACAAGGCAAAAATCAGGAACCCAACCCTTAGCTTTAAGAGAGCAGAGTTCAGCCAGGTCAGAGATCCGCTCAGAACCATCTCTCAAGACACAGCCATGGTGAGAAGAGGGGTCCAAGACAACTAGTTTGTTTTCAATTATTATCCCTCCTCCAAGCTCAAGGACTCTCATCTTGATAAGCACAAAAACAAGCAAAGGATCTGGACATCCTATGCAGATGAGAAAGGAAATCCTGGCAAAAGCCCAAGGAGGAAGACCTGGGCAACTGCACTTTGATCCTTGGGAAAAAAAGATTCAATAAGGCCTGGAATCAATTTCCACACATACTAGAAAGATACGCACAAGATGACTGGGAGTAGGCAGCAAGTGTTTACAAAGGTAAATACAACTTAAAAATCTAATAGCCTTCTACAGCAAGAAGGCTGGCTCACTGGGTGAGAGGATACCAGTTTATCCTCACTGGATGAAAATTGACCAAAATACCAGGGTCAGAAAGTTGCAAACAGCAGCACAGAGCACAGGTCAGTCCCTAATGATGTACACCAGGGGTTAATACTGGGACTAGTATGTTTAATGTCTTTTTGCATGACTGGGATAAGGAGAAAGAGCACCTGCAGCAAATTGGCACATAAAGCAAAACTGTGATTAGTGGTTGATACACCACATGGGTGTGATGCCACTTAAAAGGGTCCTTGACAGGTTGGATAAGTGAGCTACAGGCCCTCCTGAAGTCCAACCAATAGAAATGTCTGGTGAAGAATAACCTGAGGAATCAGTACAAGCTAAGGTATAGAAAAAAAGATATAGGTATCCCCAGTAGATACTAAGGAGAACATGAGGCAGCAAAGATGACTAACAGTCTCCTAACCTCCATTAGTCAGGGTCACCGTTAGGTTGAAGGAGTTGATCCTTCCCCTCTCTTCAGCCCTGGTGAGATATGTCTGAAGTGCTGGCCTCACCAGTGCAAGAGAGATATTGAACATACTGAAGAGAAACCAGAGCAAGACAATAAAGATGATTAAGGAATTGGAGCAACTTTTATAAACTCAGAGGCTAAGACAGCTGAGACTGGTCAGTCGAGAGAGAAGACTCAGGGGACTCTTAGCCAAATACTGACAGTTATGGGTGCATCATATATAAAGATGGTATTACCAATCTTCTTGATGGCACCAAGTGATAAAATAAAGAGGTAAGGAGGTATAAACTCTATATCTTATTACTCTATATTCAAAATTTAACAAGCTCCAGAAGAATTTTTTTCCACAAGTGGTTTTCGGTTTTTTTTTTTGTTTTGTTTTTTAATTTAGTGAAGGTAATCAAACACTGGAGAAGGTTGCCCATAGAAGTTGAAGTCTCTGCCTTAGGAGACTCAAAGTCATAGCCTGACCAGCCATGGCCCTGAGCAAACTGGACTTGTTGACCCTGCACTCTACAACTGTTTGTGATTCTGAGTTAATTTTAAAAGAGTACATTGTGCCATTCAAGTATAGTGTATGATAAAAACAACCAAAACAATATAATAGCAAGGCTTTCTCATTGCATAAGAGACTATGTAAAGCATGCACTGCTGATCTTGTTAGAAGTGAGCTTAGCTTTAGAAACTGGAAGTAATTCTAGTCAGCTCACTACCTGTGCTTAAAATAGAGGTCTTGCTGATGTCTTCAGAGGTGTACAGCTACAGAACTATTAACAGAACATGATTCAAGTAATAGTTAAATACTTTGAGGATTATGATGCATGTATTTAAAAATATTGACTTCGTGTTGAAAAAATACAATAAGCTACTTTCTGAAACATGGTTTAAAATTCAGCATTTTTAAAAGACATTTCTGTCTTGGTGGAGATGCAAGTAGGTTTTATTTTGTTTTGACAGCTTATTCTAATATATTTCTTTAAATTATCACAGCTCACTATAATTGAGGGAAATAGAAGGCAGTATGGTAAAACTACTTCCTCTTCACTCACATCATCATAATCAAAATATACAGACTTCATTTTTTCCATAGCTTTATTTCCTTGCCCAGATATAAGTGAATGAATTTCAGGAACTCCCAGGACTTTGAATCTGTAATACATCTAGCCTATATCAGGCATATTCTGGTTATCTCTCAAAGACAGAAGTTACCTTACTGAAAAAAAAGGGAAAGCCAGATTTCAAAAATTATGTCTGAGAGAATGAAAGGAATGCATTTGTGAGATTTTTTCAGCACCTTCAGACTTGGACTTTAGACTGGTTTGGCTTAAGACCTGCACAACAGGTGACTTCAAACAGTTTATATTGATTAGGATACACAGGTGAATAAAGGCAAACAGACCAATTTAAACACCCAGCTGAAATACTGTTACTTTAACAGGCTCATATTAATACACCCCTAATACTACTGAGTATATGGCTGAATAGATGGATTTGTTGCAGCTGATTCACGTTTTGGTGAGGAAAACAATCTTCCCATGAGAGAACAGGAAGTCCCTCAACTTGGAGCTGGTCAATTTAGTTGCATAGTCAATGAACATCCTGAACTCCTCCTTCAGAGTGAAGCGAGAAACCTCTCAGACTAACAATTCTTACAAAACAGGCTTTGACATAAGTTACAGAAGTAACTATTGTGAAATATTTTCATTAGAATGAGTGAATAATTAGTTATATTTCACAGTCAGCAATTCCACTCACACCAACCATCCCCCCTTTCACAAGAAGAGCTGTCTCATTTAACCACAGAGAACACCATAGAAACATCTAGGTCAGAAAAGACCTTCGAAACTACCAAGTCCAACCATCAACCTGATCTACCAAGGTCCCACTAAACCCTCTCCCTTACAGCCTTATCCACACACCTACAAAATTCCTCTGGAGATGTGGACTTCACCTCTGCCCCTGAGCAGCCTGTACCAAGAGGATGATCAAGCATTGTGCTGTGCCCAGCAGCTGTTCCACACCACACAGCCACTTGCTCGCTCCCCTCGAAATGGGATGAAGGAGGGAAATGGAAACAAAATAGAGCTTGTGTGTTGAGATAAGAACTATTTAGTAAGACCGAAGAGGAAAGGCAACCACAGGTGCACTCCCATCACTCAGCAACCATCAAAACATCTGTGTGCTGTTAACACACTGCATTGGCTGAAACCAGAACATACTGAAAAAGAAATTTTTCTTAATATCCGATCTGAACTTCCCTGGGCATGGCTCGAGATGGTTTCCTCAGATCCTATCACTTGTCACCCGAGAAAAACCAAAAAACTTGCTCTACAACCTTCTTTCAGGCAGTAGTAGAGCACAATGATCTCTACCCTCAGCCTTCTCAAGACCAAGCAACTCCCATTCCCTCTGTTACATTCCTCGTAATTCTCATTTTCTAATCCCTTCATCAGCCTTACTGCTCTTCTCTGCACACATTCAAGCAATTCAATACCCTTCTTGTTCTGAGGGGCTCAAACCTGAACACAGTATTCAAGATGTGGTCTCAGCAGTTCTGCCTACCAAGAGGCAATCACCTCCCTAATATTGCTGGCCACAGTATTTCTGATGCAGACCCACATGCCATTGGCCTTCTCAGCCACCTGGACACACAGCTGGTGCATGTTCAGTACACTGTCAAGCAGCATCCCCATTTTGTTGGGCACCTTACTGGCCACCCTTCCCCCCAAAGCCTATACAATGCATCTTCATCTTCTTTCATCTCAATTCAAAACAAGCAAGTTGGCTCTATATATCTTCATTGTGTGTTTTTTCCTGAAGACCTTTACTGCTTGTTATTGCCATTTAGCAGCAGCAACACCCACAATGGTGTCCAAAATTACCACATATTGATCATCTATAACTAGAAACATTAAAACTATTTGATTTTCTACATATTATGCTTTCCTTTGCTAGCAGGCATGAAAGAAAAGCAATATTCCAAAAAGAGTTCACTAAGATCACTAGGAAAGGAAGGTTGCTACCTTCCTTTACCACAATTTTTCCTTCCTCTTAAAGAAAGGGAGTCATCATCACAAAAGATTAGTTATTCATTTCTAAATGCTACGGAAGCAGAATGAATTCCCTTAATTTTACAGGCAACATAGCAATATGCTGCAGAGATGTCAGACCACTAGGCAGTGCACTCTCATATTAGATAACTAAAACTTAAAGGGAACATGTCATGTCCTTCGACAGCCAGAAAGTTACTTACTAAAAAGAATAGAATTTAAGTGATAACTGTAGTATGAGTTTTTTCTACCTGAGGAAGAAAGGGTATGTTGACTTCCTTGGATAATGACAGTTATCAATCACTTAAAAATCATTTTTCAGTAGCACTTAATGTGGACAAAGCACCAGACTAGAAAAACAGCACTGCATTTCTATAGTAAGCCACTCAGTATAACCAATTAGGAATAAATAAAAATGAACATTAAAGCCTTATGTAAACCGCACAAATACTGAGGTAAAAAGAAAACATTTCTGCTGCCCATTTTTCAAAATACGAAGTTAGCACTGTCATTTTTAGACATAGTTCAGATATGAGAGTGACACAATACTTACCTGTCCCAACTGCACTATGTCAATGTATCTGACCTGGCTTCAAGGATATTGATAAATAAACTTCATCAGTAATGAAGAATTTGTCACTGCTTTCATCAATTCACACATTTATTTAATCTCAAATTTTAATTTCAAAATAAACTGCCCATAGATTTTAGAATTTTTCAAGTTGTGTTGTGTAGCTTTATGCAAAACACTGCTCAGGTTAATATTTAAGTTACACATAGTGCTGCCTGACAGTAAAGAAAAGAACTCTCCTCTCACACCATACTATACGCAGTGACAAGGTACAGCATCCTAAAGAGCATGCAATTCTGCCAAACGGTCACTTTAGTAAATGAATGAAAGCTGATACACAGGATTATCAGTTAATTCTTATGGGACAACCCTAGCCAGACATAACAAGAAAAAAACACTTCTCAATTTACAGTGTTACCATAATATGAATGCACTATGAATGGGATATAGCTTTACAAGATGGTATATTACTTATTCATTAGACCAAAGGGGATATTCATAAAAGCAATGCTCTGTGAAAGCTGCTTTTCTTTTTGCACTATCATGCTCAATAGGAAAAAAAAGCAAATGCTAGCTCATAGGGAATTCAACAAGTTAACAATTTATTTTAGAAGACATTTCACACCATGTAGGGCTGCCAGTTTCACATTAGATTTTTTTTTTTTTACAAGTACAAACTTAATTTTATTCTTCTAGTTTCCTTCGTTTTTAATTAGAAAAATGCCCTATGTCAAAGAGATGGTTAAAAATAGGTCCCAAAGAAGCGATTTCCTTTGTAGTTACTGTCCCACTTCACAGAGGAACTTAAGCAAAGAAATTTACAGCTCAGGGCTGCTTTAAGCTTTCACCCCTTTCCTGTAGCACAGTATTTAGATGTTTTTGCATAATAGATTGCCTTAAATTGGATATAACCAGCCACAGTACATTATTTATTGCTGTTTTCTTTGCAGAATGTACTTACTGGTCAGAGTAATCGTATAATTTACCTCTAAGGCATTTCCTAGAGTTTTTGCACATTCCAGATTCCAGAACTTCCTAAATCTTTGTGCTAAACTATACCAAATTGCTTTCTTTCATCATTAGGAAGTTCATTTTACTTTCCTAAACACACTGAAGTTGGGCACATGAACTTAGTGACGAGCAAAAGCACAGACCTTCCAGAAATATTCCTCATCATTTCCAAAATACACAAAGCATACTGCTATGGACTGTGACATTAAACTCTTCCACAACAACATTAAAACTAGCAGTTTCATTGAAGTTTAAAAAAATAAAATCAAGAGAATTTTTAAGCAACAGTGTTTATTACCAACACCATAATTCTACTGTTTTGCATTTTAAGAGAAGCCACAAGGTTTTCAATAATTGAGACGTTTCAGCACAGAATAGAGTATCATCCTTTCAAGGTACAGCTTCTGTAGGCCCACCTGAGGCAGTTAAGACAATCTATCTAAGCCAGAACTGGATATACAAGTCTATTGGTTTTTATTACAAACAAGAATTATAGATCCCTGCAAAACGGTTTTATACAGGAACTCCTGGTAAAATTATTAACTGAAACATTTAAAAATTTGATTGATGTTTATGAAACAATGAATTGCTAAGTAATTCCACATTCAATTTATGTCTGACAGCTCTGAAGTAGTTTCATTAATTTCAGGAAAAAAATTAAGTGCCTTGGAATACTGTAGACAAGAACTGAAAACTAAATGCACCGCTTCTCAAGGTAGAAGAATTGTGGAGTATGGTTACAAAGGTGTAGAAATCATTGCATAGTTCTGTATTCTTGTGTTAGTGCTGAAGTATATTGTAAGTAGCAAGTGGAAAGTAGGGTACCATCGAGAGAGGTGGAGGAACACTTCCAGGTTTTACACACTCCATGTGCTCTGAGTAAAACAAGAAAAGGAAGATTCATAAAGAAATCAAATTCCGCTTGCGCAGAGAGCTGAAGAGGTTGGATAAGCGCTGTTTTGCATTATACTAGCTATCTCCAGGCTCAGCTTTCTAATTGCATTAGGCTCTGAGCACATTTAACATACCAGGAGAATTAGGATTTGCAAACAGAAAAAGAAACAGCCAAACTTGTATTGCCCTTCATTTTAAATGTACATCATACTGCAGTCTTTGCAACAAAATCCTGCCATCACAAGGTTACAGCAAGTATTTGCCACGCTCCTGCGTAGCAGCCTTACTATCTCTAGGAAAGAAACATTTCGTGAGAGCTAAGAGGGAAGTAAAATAAACAAAAATATGCATTTATTTTTATACATAAAATTATATTAGTTTTTAAAAGCACAAATCAACAGGTAAAAAACAGGGTACTTATATGTAGATCGCTTTGTTCTAGAGTGGTGTCCTCCCTCTGAAAGCACACCTACATTTGACAGTAAGTACATGAATCATGGGATTAAATTTCCACTGCTTGTCTGGATAAATAAGAAACATCTACATGCAATAGGTTAAAAAAAAAAATCACAACACCAAACAAGCTCAAGTTCAACCTGCCAGAAAATAAGCAACTAACTACAAGATTTTTAACACTGAGGTTTTTAAATATAACCAGTAAAATTTACAGAAGGAACAAATCCAAGTGGGATGATATCAAAATATAATTAGGGAGTGGAAAAAAACAGGCAGAACTGCTGGACAATTGAGGAAGCTAATCAACAGGCTATACTTGAGTTCCTTTCCAGTATTTTACATTATTCAAATTGTAGCATTTCTCTGTTTGCAGGAAGGGCTGTCATGCTCAATAACAGAACCAGCCAGTCTCATTTTGTTGGGTTCTTTGTTTAAACTGAAGTGGGTTTTTTGCTGCTTAGTTTTACCTCATGCTTCTACTTCCATTTTAGCAAAATCATGTTCTTCATTTTAGAAGTGAAAATAACCCAAGAAACCACATGACCAAAATACTCATTTCAGAAAGGCCAACAAACGATTGGCTCAAATACGATAAAGAGTATTTTTAAAATCATCCAAACCAGCACACACTTAGAAGTAAATTACCAGAGCAGCTCCAGGTTCCTCTCACCCAAAGCCACTGATGAGAAACAGAATCCAGAACACACAAACACTTGGTTAAGTTAACGTAAAAACAGAGGTCCCATTTAACATGAACTCTGTAATCCCCACTCTCCTATAAACATCAGAGATGGTGTTTCACTGCATGTTGCATTATCAATACAGTTACATTTATAAGATCTTGTATTACTGGTACCCACAAAAAAATAGATTGTTCTGTTTCCAGGTAGGGCTACAGAAATAAAAGCTGGTATCCAGACAAATAAAACAAGCTACTTCATGGAAAAATCAATTTGCTGAATATACAACATCACATCCCTGAATTTTTCAGTGAAATCTACAATGATTTACTAATCCTTTTAGATTTTACATCCTTTTCAGATGTTACATCACATTTTCAAATCTATATACACAATAGCACAGACACAAGCTTTTGCTTTTTTTCCCCTCCTCCCTTCATATACTGTCCACTATGATATACTCTGGAATTTTAAGTTCATACATTGTTTGTTCCAAAAGTAATGCCTCCTATTTATTTCCATAGAAACTAAAACAGATGCCAAGAACACAATATTTGATAGAGAAAATTCTTTGTTACAAAACACCATTCATTCAATACAGTCACCAGCATTAGCTATGCACTTTCAGCAGCCATGAAAAAGAGCTTGCACACCACACTTGTAAAAGCCTGCACCAGCAGAGGTGACCTACTGTTTCAAAGCTGCAACATCAGTACTGTTGCTAGGAAAATGTTGACCATGCAGTCCATCTTTGACTGTGCTCACACACGCTGTTTGGTCTCCATAAGCATTCAACAAATGGAAATGAATGGCAACACATGCAATTTTCTCCCACCCAGAGGCTTTCAATTCCAAACCTTTGCTTCACTCACACTTCCACATCAGATACCATTGTGTCAGATTGCCCCTCCGCTGCCATCTGTCACACAGCAGCAAAATGTAACAGGATACTGATGGGAGGTTAAGCCTCTACTGCCACACCACCAACATCCATTATCATAAAACAGGTGGCATTACTGTGTGAGAGCTGCACAAAGTCTTACTGCAAAAAAAAAAACAAACAATGCTCTGTCAATATATATATATTATTTAAGATATAAGGAAAAGGGTTCAAGACAAGTCAGCCAAACAACTGCTTACCTAAAAAAAAAAAAAATCCAGCCTCCAGCCTACCAGAGGTAAAACAGTAATTTTAGCATACAATCAGAGTTACGACAATTGCTATTTTTGGAAGCAAAGTCAGTTTTAATTAGAGTGCCCTAAATTTAGAGCTTCAAATTACATGAAGTTTTATGGTCCTCTTCCCAACAGATTTCCAGCACTAATCTGTCTTTTGCAAATACACTGCGTCCTGTAATGTACACGGATATTTAGCTGACCTCTTTTTAAATTGTGATGAAATTGTCTCATCAAGACTGAAAGAGCATTCACCTCCTCTAAAGCAGTTTGTTCACTTAATATAGCTTTTAAACATTAATTCCTCCATTTTAGTTTAAATCTGCTAAATTAATGCTGAGCATGTCAGTGCAAACACTTCAGTAATGCTGGTGCAGACAAGACATGTTGACTTTCAACTCAAAAGTCCTCCTGAGCAGACTTCCTGAACTGCAGGGTATTCTAGAGTCCATCATCTCCCTTCCCAAATAAGCTCTTAAAACTTGCACCTCACTCAATTAACAGAAAGCCTCATAACAAGACTTACTACCAGGGTAGAAGAAAACTTTCATGTCTTATTTGCCAGCTAAGTTGGAGGCACACTGAACTGTAAGCAGTGCTGCTGCTAGAAGTAACAATTAATTACTCGTTTAAGAGCAGAACAAGTTCATTTCAAAGGCAGATAAAGGTGGTTTACAATTTTTCAGAATTAAAAATAAATGTAGTAAATGAGGATCAAAGAAAGCAATGGGTAAAACAGGAAAACATCGGTGTCCTTCAACATGATAGCAGTTGCATTAAGCTTCAGAAGCAGCAAACAGGAGCATACAATCAATTTCAAAATAATTTTCCATATGGAGAACTGTGCAAGTTGCCATTCAATGTCTTGAAGAATCACAACTTGAAGAGACAATTATTTTAAAGAATTAAATCGTAAAGATACAAGTGTATCTCAGTTCAGCTGAGTATAAAAATAAATACCTTTTAAAAATGAAAAATGCAACTTAACAATAGATTTTATTTTTGCTAACTAAACAAGAAGGCCACAAATCCATGTTGCATTCAGTATCACTTTTTCAATCATAAGATCAAATAATAAGTTTTCTCCAACCCTGGACTGTCAAATTGAGTAGATTTTTTGTCAATTTATGGTTCATTTCAGAAATTGAGCTAAGACAACAATGTTCCAAGAAGAGTCACTACATTGAGAGCAACTGCTCCCGATTAGAACTAGACTGGGAGATAATACTTCCTACAGAAGTCTCTAGAGCAGTATTATACATAACTCTACAAAGCCTGGGTCTGTGCCTTAGTGCAGATTAGGTTGAAGATGAAAAACCTCTTTAGATTAGCCATACCCACTATCTAGATGTACTCTTCCCTTTGCTCTCCATTGAGAGATGTCCTCCAGACCATTCAGTAACTGCACCACCAGTTCAACCTTGAGATATGCTTATGCATTCACATCTCATTATGGTCATCTCATAATACTTTGATCAATGAAGCTTTAACAAATCCAGTATATGGTTATTAAGCTTGTCACAGTAGGAAAGTTTCTCTACTACCTATTTCCAAGGTATCTAAAATATACCTAAGGGAAGCAGCTCTTAGGAATCAACATTTTAAATTATCGACTTCAGGTCAGGCTAACAGTGGTATTACTGTCCCCCTTGTTCCTACTGTTAAAAAGACTGAAGTCCTCTCAGGTAAGGAAATACTATACATGGTGTTATTTCTCATCCCAAGACGAGAGGGCTACTCCCAAACTGCAGAAACATGATCAAGGATACTTGGCTTTCATTTTCTTTAATATCAACATTACAGAGAATAATCTGCTTTCCAAAAGTCATGAGACTTGGAAAGACAAATATTGGAGGACTGCAATCAGTAGCAATTCACACACTGAGGTCCCATGAATACTGGGCAACATGTATTACCACCTGGAGATGGAAAGTGCATGTTAGCTGATTAACAAACAGATGGTTTTCCATTGATACTGATTATTACCCTTTTGATTACTCACTAAAGGAAGCTCTTCAACAGTCAGATAAATGAAATCCACTTGAAATTTTAACTAATGTTTATATGCTTTCTCAAGTGCTCTGAAAGTCAGTTAATCTTCCTCAAAATATCACTTAAAGGTAGCTGAATTCATTCTTCAACTACTTTAATGCATAAACTTCAGTATCTGGACGTAGCTATTGCATGTAGTGAACAGAATCCTAAAGAAAACTTTAAATTGATACTTAAGAAGTGAGACCTAAGTCAACAAAACAAATGGGAGGAGCTCAAAGAGGGGAATTTATAGAGAGATGCTACTAACCATAAATTACAAAAGAATGTATGAGGAAATATCATAGAAATATGAACTTGTCTGAAGTTACGTAACAATGCAGCAACACTTATTATGAGCATCTCTTCAAGGAGCCAGGCACCTTCAGCTTCCAGGTCAGTAAAAACCTCCAGGAAAGTACCATGACATCATGCTAGGTCAGGAAGAATAAAAATTCCTAATCCACTACAGCACAGAGATTACAATTACATATTCAGTTTCCCAAATGCAGTATTGACAAGAGCCAAGTTCCATTTGCAACTTGGAGGTTTTTTTTGCTTGTTTTGTTGCATGCTGTCGATTATTATTTTTTTAAACAATCATAATGTGATAAATGGTTCTGACCTAGGGACTTTTACATATCCCCCCAGAATTATAATGATTAATTAAAGAGTATTACAAACATCAACACCTGTAAAGACGCCAGAGCCACCTGGACCAGAAGCATGTTTGAATTTTCAATACAAAAATTATTTAAACATCTGAAATATTTAAAGCCTACTAAAAACCACCACCCATATGCATCTTAACTAGTTAATTCTGATCACTGCAGGGACTGCTCTCACATCTTCAAGATTCCTGGCAGAAGATAAGCGCCTTTTTCTTGTTATCCCTCCTAGACTTAATGAGAATGACTAAGGCTGGGTTTTGTTGCTATTTGTCAAGTCTGTTTTCAAATTGATCAGGACCATGAATTAAACACAAGTTCACTGTTCCGGGTCCAGTGCACCAGGACAGAGAAGACTCGCACTTGGCATACAAGCAGTTTTATTTAAAGGCTAGAGAAACACTCAAGCATATGAATAAGTGCCTCGCTCTTCCAGAACAAATGCATAAACCAACTCTAAAGATTTTTCTTTCCTTCTTGTATACAGAGAATAACTAAAAAGTTTGTTGTTACTTTTAAGGAGCTTAAGGTAACATTCCTAGTGTTGGTACAGATCAAAAGAAAAATCAAAACACTTAAGTTATTTGTAATCAGGTGGAAACATCTAACAATTAAGGAAGGCAATTCCAACACCTTAAGCACTTTGCAAATATTTAGCAAAGAACATTGTCTAGAGTTGAATAGGGTAAACTGAAAGAAGAGCAATACAGACTTTATGGGTATGCACTTTTCTTAAAAGCCCAAGTGGACTAAACACTTATGTCCAATTAACATTTAGGTCCTATAGCTCAGAGAGAACATACTACTTCAGTCCAGAGGAGCTGCAAGGAGTCCCTTAAGGCACCAGATACATTTCCTGGTGTGCTAAGGGCATACAGGCTTCAGTTTTGCATTTGTCAGCCACTGAACTGGATATCAACTGCAGCTGCTAGTGGCTTTTATTGCATGAGGGGGGCACAAGGGAGATGCAGTGATGGAGTGGTTTTGCATTATTTCTTCCTCTCCTCACAACAACTCTCCCCACAATACTCATCACCCATCTTCTCTCAAGGTCAGAGAGGACAGGTCTGCTCAAGAGCAGGAAATAACAAAAAGTTCGCAATTTCACAGTATGGAGTGTGATTAACTGCTCTCTAACTTCCCTCTCAAAGGAAGAATTACCAAAGTACATGAAGCCTTGCACTGTGGGCATCAGACCCCTGAGAATAAAACTGCTCTTGTTGAGAGCCAGCTTGCCACTTCGTGCTCCACCTAAGGTTTTCACATAGATAGTAAGCAGAGGTTCAAAGACAGTAGGGGGGCTGGGGGGGGGATAGTACTGCTTTAAAGCAAAGTAGGTGGTTGTTTTCTTTTCCCCTTCTCTTCAACTCTCCTTTGAGAGAATTACAAGCTTGAACAAAGGCTTGAGACTCTTCTGTATCTGTTTTAACAGACCACATACTACCAATCAGGAAGACAGGACAACTTAAAAGCAAGGGACTGCCTTTAAGCTCACCCTTCAAACCCCTGGAGGAGAGAAGCCTCCCCACCAAAGGATCCACGTTTTGATTTTCCAATGAGCTCAGGGAACCTTAGTGAAATTTGAGCACTGAGAAATCTCAAAAAGAACACAGCAAAATGAACAGTGAGGCAAAGAGAAGCAACTGACACAGAAACAGAGGGTAGAAGATATGTGAACTTCAGATATGCTCTGGTAGTGACAGGCAACAAACATCCTAGCCAGCTCAGCACAAGCATCCCTGGAGAGCACCCAGGGCATTCTCTTCTGAGAGGATAAACCTGAGCCACTCCTAAAGGACTTCTCTGCTACCCCCCCACCCCCCCCACCCCCATGCTTCCTCTCTTCCCACTCTATCCCTCATCAGTCCCCGGTGGCAAGACTTGGAGTCTCAAACAGCTGAGAAGCCATCTCTTCACCTCTTCTACAAGCAATCCTGTCCACTAATGCTTCTTAAGAACATTCACAGCCCTGTAAGAGCTCCTGCTGCACTGTGAAAAAAGTGTCCAGAGGAAAAATATAAATGCAAGTTTTAGTTTGGGTCTTGCAAAAGAACTTACGTTGATAGCATTAATTTTCACAAAGTGGGAAACATAAGAGAACAGGGAGAACCAAGAAAAAAAAAATGGAAACCCACCTCAGCTACCAGACAAGCACTGACTAAAGGAGGAACCTGGATATTTATAGTTATGCCACAAGGCACCTTCTAAGAAAGTGAATTGGGTTTAAATCCTGAAAATCCCATTGCTGAGACAAACATGAGGTAACTTTCAGATACACCTGTAATACAGTTGCGTTTGTATCCATAAATAAACTGAGGCTAGAACAGGGATAAATGAAGATGCTGAATTTCAGCACAGCACACTGAGGACAGGTAGAAGAAATGTGACAGAAACACAAACAGGGATGAAGCAATAGAGGAAAAGCTACAGAAAGGAAATCGAAATTGTTCAAAGATAAATTCAACTATGCCTCTGGCAAGTATTCAAGCAATGCAAGTAGCAGCTCTTGGAAAAGGCCAATGTAAATAAACAGGAAAGTGCAGAAAGCAATCAAGTTTAAGGGACAGGCATAAGAATATAAAAATACTGGGTATTCAAAAAAAAGACCTCAATAAAGTGACTGAAAAGCAACAGTTGAGAAAGTAGATCACAGAAGTACTCTTTTCCAACATATTCTGAAAACAGATATTTTCAAAGTACATGAAGTACAGCAAATAAATAAGAAAGGATGCACTGAAAGGATATTTGAGCTGACAAACACAGCTCTGGCAGAAGTGGCTGAAACAGTAATTCCCACTCTTGAAAAGACAAAGCTCCAACCAGACGCCGCAGTCATACTCCTCATATCTCTACCCATTTCAGCTTATTTGACACATGTAAACTGAGGGCTATGAAATACTCCTATACCACTCACTTCTAGAGGCTTCCTTTTAATTCATTGTACTGCAAGACCACATGTATCCTTTGCTGAACAACAAGCTCCAGTAATCAAAATGTAGAACTATATTTTTGATATTTAACAGAAGAATTTCTGGAAAGGACAAAATAATTAGTTCTGGACTTAATTTAATCCTGCCCAGATAATGATATCATAGTAATGACCGTCAGAGTCATAACTGTCAGCTCCCTCACAGTTTTGCTACTTAGCTGTTTGCCACTGCCTTGCTCCCCCCCCCCTTTTACCTTAAATAAAATCTGCCTGTAGAGCTGGATATATTGTCCTGGAAAGATACTAGATTCAGGTATTGTAATTTCTTTTTACTGTATTAATCCACTGCGTATTTGGGTTGAAATCTAAGTCTTTTTCAACAAATAACACTGTAAATAGCATCTGAAAGTAAAAATAAAGTTACATCAAGTCCTTAAACACACTTTATTATCAGTTTTGTAAATTCTTAACAGATTACAGAAGTGAATACAAGAGCCACCAGGATTTTTTTTAATTATAATAATTATTTTTTTTTTTAACCAGGAAGTTGTACAACTCTCCCCTTAAACACCCAGTTTCCTTCAGGGCAGGATGATGCTCAACTGGGTGGCTTCACAGTATTTCCCTTAGTCTCAGCATTAGCACCAGGAGATTAGCAGCATGTTTTGAAGACTCAGATATACGGCAACCACCAAGGGCAGAAGGGAGAGTATTTTTTCAGTGGCAAGTAACCTTGAGAACTGCATGTGGTAATACTGAAGAGCAGAGTGAGTATATCCTAATTTCCTGCAGTTACGAACTAGTTTATTTGTCCGTCTTTGTAAGTGTTCTAAAAGATCCTGTTTAGTTGGTTGAGAACCTGGAGCTTATTTCTCAAAGTTGAAGAACTGCTTTCACCAGGAGCCTTGCAAGGATTTCGATGTGTATGTCAATGCAATAATCAGCATTCTCTGGGAAGGTCTCTGATTCTTAACAGTTTCTTTAGCTCCAAAGAGAAGCAAATATCATAACTTTCAAAATACATTTTCAAACTTTTGACACACTTTTCAGGCAGCTTCAAAACTTACTTGTTATAGAATCCACTGAGGATTGCAAACAAGCGACACATACGACATTAAAACTAATATCTGAGGTTTCCCCCCCACCCCCACTTCAGAATTTGGCCATGTGCTTTGGTTGCCTGTTAATGCTCTAGTCTGCCTGCCTGTCTTAACAGTCAGACTAGAATGCGTGGCTTTCATTGCTGTCGAAAATAATTAGGGAAGCACACATCCAGCTAGTTGACACATTTCCTTTGAGCTGTCACCACTCCAGAGCTTCTTAAAAGCTTACTGCTGTATGCCTCTTTGGCAGATGCTTGTAACATGGAAGAGCCTAGTATTTTTGGATAGCTGTCTATAGGTAATAAGCAGCATTGCTCTAGTGTTACTTTCCCTTTTTTTTTGTCTTTCATAAGAAATAGCATACCTGCTGAAGAGCTCTACTTCTCTTGCAGCAGCAGCACCCCTCCTCAAATAAAACATGGGAGGAAACACCATTTACCACACAAATTTCTACATTTGAGGCAACGCACATAGCTTATGTTGATTTAAAAAGATTTAAAAGCATTCTAGGTAAACGTGGAAGAATTGCTCATAATTCATTGTTTTGTCTTTCCAGTAAATTTCTCAGCCCTGACCCTGCTGAGTCAACCGGAGGCTGGGAATTTATAGTACTCTAATTACAAATAAGTAAATGAATTTATTTGAAAGCCCTTCAGGTTATGCATAGGGCACCCTCTAATGAATTTGTTTTCCAGGCATCAGAGGTCCTGGCTGTACCTTGGACTCTGCTTCTTGAAATATGGGTCACTCTTTCAGAACCAGACAGTTGCTCAAGGCTTAGTGTATTTTAATAGAATTAAAAATTTTTATTTCAGGAAAAAGAAAACTGAACAGAAACCCATGATTTAATGCTGGTTATCTGTGTAGTTTTTATCTTCAGTGTTCTATTTGTTTGATGTTTTTAATGGGTTTAGTTTTATTGTCACACTGCCGAAGAACTCAGACTATAAACTTAATTGAATTGTTATTTACCAATATGATTCTCCCCTGGGTTCGCTAACAAAAGCATCTACCTATGAGAAGCTGATTAAAAGAGCCAGAAAGCTAGATTTTGTTCCCAGTTTTCAAGGAGAGTAAATATCTAAAATGACAGTTCAGAAAGAAGGTAGGAAAGGAAATATTCATCAGGATCTGACCCAAGCCATTAAAGCCAATCGACTATATGCATGGGTTTCACAGGCATTTACTTGTGCTTGGAAATGCATTAAAATATGTCTTGAAGGTAAGTCAAATGCACGCCTCTTTGGGAAGACAAGGAAGAAAGCTAATGAAAACTGGAAATTGATGTGAAACTACTTTGGACAGATCCTATGGTTATATGCCATTCCTGGCAAGTGTTCCTTTCCCCCAGAGGAAAATACAACAACTGAGAAAAGTTTCTACACATCCAGGAGAAGCAGGCAATGAGTTCACTGTTCACTGGACTGAACGCATATCAATTGGAGCTAGTAAAGGGATGAAGGAAAATCAAAAAGGTAGCGAATGCACCTAGGGGTAATTGTTTCAGCCTCAACATCAGCAGCTTTGACACATGCAACCTCTGATCCACATGGCTCCTCCGATCACTTCTCAGACAGCTAGGGGGCTATCAGAGTAACTCTTAGTTCTCCATTCTATAGATTTGTCATCCTCAATCTCTATATATACATTGTTATTTTTATATTTCCATTAAGACATTTTCTCACCCTTTTTCAACCAACACAGCCCAAGCAAACTGTCAAGCACAAAGGCAACCCTATTATCAGTTAGTCTCAATTCCAGAAGTGCTCCAAAGAACTCCAGACTAGAAAACATGACTATCATTCAACAGGAAGGCTTGCCCCTTCTCCACCCAAGGCAATCTTCTCATACCCATTCCAGTACCAATTTGTGCAAATCATCTCTACCTCTGAGCACAGTTTTCTTGCTTTTTCCCCTTCTCTCTGCCCTACATGCCACTCTTCTGAAAAGTAAACACTGAGTGGGACCCAACATTCCTTGAATTGAAGTGAAACACCTGAAGCCTTTAAACTAGAATTCCTACCATACTGCACAGAATTCACGTGAGTTTACACTGAAATGCTCAAACAAAAAAAAAATCATTACAGGCATGAAAAGAAATTTGGAAGGTAAGTAAAATCCAGAAAACAGATATTTTAACTCAATATGTTGAATTAAGAGCAACACTCTAAGCGATGAAAAAGTTACCAGAGCTTAGTTATGAAACTGAGGATAAATTCAAGGAGTTCACCAATGTGTAGTGAGAGTTCATTAACTACTGTATGGCAAACAGGTATACAGATTGTAAGGTATACAGGTATAGGACCAGAGAGATTATTGCGTTTACAAAGGAGTGATGAAATAAAAAGCTTACCTGTGTCCTGGGGTCATGGAAGGGCTCCAAGAGGGGTGATCTCCAGATAGAGATCCTTCCTCCTTGGGAGTCAGCCCTTAAATGGGGTGTAGAAGGGGTGGAGCCTAGCCCTTCCAGTCACTGAGGTGAAATTGCATTCACCTGTGCCCCTGCAGCTGACTCAGCACTCACCTCAGGTGGTCAATCAGAGGTTCAGGCCATGATTCAACAGTTCCCATACAACTATGAAGTTAATCTGCCCACAAAATGAAACAGTAGACTAACCAGGCCCCAGGCAACTCTTCATTCACAGGCAGGTAACTGCACATGAATTTCCAGCTCCAGCTGTTAACAGGAAAGTTGTTCCCTTTAAATCACTCCTGCCCCACTTTAAGTGGTAGCCCAGTATCTTGAATCTCATTCAAAATCAAATTTAGATCTTTTAACATACAAATTCATTATTGGCTTAGATGGGAATAAGCTGACGGATTTTTGATCAGCTGCTGACAAACAGAAAATAAGGATGCAGTTGCTTTTCTTTCCTTCCTACTCATCTTTCTTCCTCATTCTCAGCCTCAAAGCTGAAGACTTACCTTAGGATTTCTCCAGATACCACTACTCAGCCTCTGAGATCTGTGACAGCATTACTAAGGGAAAAAAATACATATACACACACACATATCAGGCCCCATGATGTTTCAATTTACACACCTCACAGATTCATTCCAGCCCTCTGAAAGCTTGCTCTGTACTGTATTATTCCTGAAGAGTACAATGACCACTACATATATATTATGGAAACCATGATACCACAATAGAAGACAAGCAAATACAAAGACTGAACAATCATAGCTATGAACAGTTTCCAGAAAGAACAGATCCATTCCCTCTAAGAGCACAAACTGGAGGCAGACTTAACTCTGTCTCTGATAGGAAAAAAGAATAAGAGCAGCAATAGGGCAGGGACAGAGGCAAGGGTGGTTTGAGGGACATTAAGAATTCTTATTTTCATTAAGTATACATAAGTACAAGGTTAAAAACCTATACACAAAAGCCTACAGGCTAGCAAAAGCACACATGAATTCTCACAACTATGCAAGAATAAGCCTCAGTTAATATTCAGGCAATGCAGATTAAATACAGGAGGGTGAGGGAAGAACATTTCTAAAAAGTAGATACAAAGTGAGAAGAGTCCTTTTTTCCCCTGGCATTGATTTAGAGAAAACAAATTATGATAAAACCAAGAAAGTTAGTTCTCTAGCCTTATAGGTAATCTAAATTTCCACAGACACCAAGAACTTTTTTGCATCTCTTTTCTTCACCTGGGAAAAAGCCTACAGCCATAAAGCAGCAAACACCATACTGACAGTCATGACAAGCTACAACCACTGGTAACCAAACATTTGCCTGCAGTCAAACATGCATATATACCCTCAGCTCTGCTGTGCATCTCAGGACACTAGAATATGCAAAAAAAAACAACCAAACTTGCTCCTGGCTGCTGCTAGAGAACTGGAGACTTTGAAACAGCACCTCTCCCTTTCCTACAAGGGACACATGCAGCACCAACTCCTTCCCCAGCTCTACCCATCTCTTTCCCAGTTGCTTCTCACCCAAGCACCAATATTCACTTTTACCTGAACAGCCATGAAATAAAGACATCTAAGGGAACAGTGAGCAGGAGTAGGGACACAGACAGGGATCAAAGAATTGCAAGTGAGGAAAGTTACTGCTACATTACGTTCATGCTGCACTGATTCCATACCTAATACCAATCTAGCAGTAACAGCACAAAGCTCAGAAAGAAGCTGGTTACAGGCTGTAACAGATGACTCACCCACCAGCAACTCTCAGCTCAGCTACCCCTGTAGAGGAGGATGTAATAGTAGGGCAAGCACGTGTTTCTGGCTATGGTAAGTGCAAGATAATACGAGCAGGCTGGTGGCAGCACTGTGTCCCAGTGTGCATGATGTATAGCAATGGTGAAGGAAATAGAGGAAGTCAGCATGCTGTCTGCTTCACTGTTTATCAACAGTCACAATTCACTCTGATGCACTGACCCACTGCAGATCTCTTCAACGGCTAACAGGGAACTATCTGCAGAGCCTTCTGCTCTTTCACTCAATCTGCTATCTTCCATCACTGACTGGTGGTATTTCCAAGATATATATCTCAGACCTATCACCTGCCTTTTGACAAAAAAAAGACCATTTAAGTCTGTAGGAATGCTAAGAATAATTTAACAAGCTATTAAATAAAATATTGCCAAAACATAAATAAATAAGTACTCTAAAATTAAAGACAAAGACAAGAAATCATTCCTTCTCATATCACAGCTGGGAGAATCATTACAAGGCAGCTGGTGGCTGAGAGGCATGCCAACATTAATCTATCAATCTCTGTTTAACTGTATTAATATGTCACAGGTCTTGTTATTTGTATTTCCTATGCCCAAATAAAGGGGTTTCAAACTGCCTGACATTTAGCAAATTGGCAACCTACTGCCTTTACTTACATTATATATTGCCTTCTCAGAGTCCATGCCAACAGCAATTGTGTTTTGATGACTGCTGAAAATCAGCTGTGATATTTCAGTACACTTTGGGTGAGCACTCCAGAAAGCAGGGCTTTGGACCCAAGGGGCAGTAAACCTCATCACATGCCAGACAAAGCAATTCACAATTTGTTGCTGCTGTGGGCAGCAACAAAAGACCAGCTACCCTAAAACAGTCACTAGAACAATCTGCAATACCCAAGAGCTTGGACACCTACAAGCATCCCAGTCTAAGATATGCACAGTGGCCACTATGTCATTTGGCTCAACTAAGCTCCCTAGCATCAACTGTTTATTATTCCTGCATCTTGATTTGGCAGTACAAGACATATCAATCGTTTTGAAGCAGCATACAAAATGGCAGAAGGATTTGCAAGATAATCAAGAGAAATCAGGAAACAAATTCAAAGAACCACTATGATTGTATGTGTTTTGGTGCTTACTCAAATTCTTGGTAAAGATTTAATCCACAGCTTTTATAGAGGCCATTAATAGCAATGGGAAGAACACTGAAAAGCATGCTGCATAAAAATAAATGCAGCTAACAAACAACTCTTGACTTATAGCACTTCTTAACATCTAATGCAGGCTGTAGATCCTGGGCAAGGCTGTATTGATGCAAGCACCACACTGTAAAATGCCTTCTACCTTCATCCTTGCTAACACAGCTATGTGGCACACATCAGGCACTGTGAAACAGTGCAGCAAAGCTATGCTTTCCTAATATAATACAATTACAGAGTACTTAAGGAGAAGATATATCAATTATACATCATTAGAGATGAAATATTTCTCAGGGTGCTGCTGCAGGGCGCCGCTTAGACTGCTGATGTCCCACATCTGCTTCAGTAGTATGACAAAGAGGCCAGTTCTGAGAACAGCAATGAGTTGTCTGATACTTTCCTAGTAAAGTTTGTATTTCAGTCCTTCTGTAATGTGTTCCTTCCTTTTAATATTTACCCTAGAGCTGCAAGTGACCAAACACTGACCCAACAGGCCAAAGTGTACTTTTAAGAATGAAAAGTACTTTAAATATCAAATTATCCCCCCTTTTTTTTTCTGGGGGAGAGGGGAGGTGAGAGGGAAAAAGAGGGGATTGTCCTCATTCCTGACTGAGAAATACATAAAAGGAATGCTTTCTCTCTACTGATCAGACTTATTTTTTCTGTGTGAGCCTCTCAAAGCTTAGCAACACAAATACAGCATATCAGTTCCCCACTCTGTGTAGGTGGGATCATACTCATAAACATCTTATTTTGTAGGTCCAGTGCCACAGGCACACTATTTTGGACAAAGCCACTGAAAGAAAATTCAAGATAGTTACAGAACCAAGCTGGTTTCAGCGCTGGCACAGGACCTACTATCTCTGCCTCTGGCTCATTCAACATTAAACAAAATTCAGTTGGCAGGCAGTCAGATGGCATGGTTATGGCATTAATTTACTAATAGAAAGTAACTGTTTTCACAGTGCTTTCTTGCTGTTGCTGCTATGTGATAATTGCACCTGAAAAATGACTTGTCTGCATTAATTTTTAATGGCTCTAGCTCTTACCAGTATCATGGTCCCAATATTCTTGCTATTAGGTCTAACGCAAAAAGGTATTACTATATGCAGGTAAAAGGATCCTTTGATGGATCCATGTTATATTTCTGGTTTCTTCAGAGGCTGCATATGGCCTTTGGCAAGCCAATTTACTTTCTCATCTATAAGGTAAGGCAGTAATAGAACAGCAGCTCCCAGAGGTGTTCTATGTTGCCTAACTTCTGAATAGCGAATGCTTCATAAATATTAATGCCATCCAACAGAAATACATAAAATACCAGTACCTAATGAAGCAAGCAGAACTTATTCAGGATCTGGCAGATAACAGCCCTGCACCTACAGAAAGCCAAGCACAGGTACCAGGAATCAGCTGGGTCCTGAACCTCCACGGATGGGACTGATACTTTTCTTCCCTCTCAGGCACCAGTGCGCAGAAGCATGGATGACAGAGATGCTCCCTGAGAAGCCAGAATGTACTTATGTCCTCGACAAGAGACAGAAGAGTTAGGGTTTTGCTGTTAACAGGACAGGACATAAGAGGGAGACCGATTATGAAATGTAGTGCTTCGCTGATCTTTGCTGTCCTGGCTGACAGCTCTCATGTGGATGTCACTGTGACTCATGAATAAGACTCCAATCTGGGTTACCCAGGCCCCATCAGGGTGATAGGGGCTTAAAGCTAAACAGCTCCAAGTGTTTCAACAGAGGCATAGTATGGTGATGTAAAAGCCCACTTCAAGTGGGGTGGTTAACAATAGAAACCTCTAGTAGATAATGAGCTACACTTTCCTTCATAGACTGATACCCCGAAGTCAGGGCTCACTTCTTCTTTCTCAATGATAGCAAGCTACACAGCAACAATCTCCCAATCTAGCTGAGAACATCATCATAGATCTATATGGCATAGTACTGTCTAGATATTTTGCTGGAAAAAAAAAGTTATTTAAATACTTATAAATCCGCAGTTGTTTATTTTTCCTGTTTCCTTTTAAGCTCCACTCTTTTCTGACCACTGCAAACTAGTGATTACATTCAGTGCTAACTAGTAAATACATCAGCCAGAACTAAGTAAAGAAGCTATTGTAAAATGGAAAAATACTCGGTTTTTAAAGAAATAGGGGTACTTTCAACAAGAGACAAAGCATGCAAGAGAAACTAAATTTATCATTTTGCAAGGACAACTTGTGCTGCCAACAAAATCATATTCATAATTGGCACGTCATTTTGATAATGATCCTCACTGTCAGTGGTACAGTCTTGGGGCAGTATAAGTCATTCCCATTGATTAGTAATTAAATATGAACAGTAGAATAACCCTCCCAAATAGCTAAATTAAGCAAAATCCACAAAAAAAGTTTAAGAACAAATACAGCAAGTAGGCTACTACACCAGCAGCCTACAGTGCCATTTGGCAATATCCAATCAGAGTACTGTGAATTCTCTGTTTAACATGAATCATACATTAGAAATTATAATCTGTAAGTGCCTAAGAAAACAAACATTACGATGTATTACAACAGTACCAAAAATAGAGTTCTCAGATAGTTCTTTTGGATTAAGAAAAACAAACAGAAAACCTATTACAAGATGTTCCAAGAATTAACAGATCTCTCAAGCACAGAAGTTCAATAAATTACTTTAAAAGCTCCTTCCCATTATCGGGATTTTATTTGACACCAATTTAATTTGTGTTTCACAGAAAGCAACGCTACACTACTAAGAGAGGAAGAAATCAATAAGAAGTGTGAAATGAAGCACAAAACTCAAAAGGGTACCTTCTGTTAAAGGCAGTGTAGATGGGCAATAGGTGGGGATGGGTGGGGGGCAAGCAGAAAGCTTACAATGCCTATTGGAGCCCCTAGTGTCACAGGGCTGATAATTGCTGAATGACAGCCCTGATATAAAAAACAAAAACAAAAGCCCACCCTGATCAGTTATGCAGTTAACCAACACAAGAGCATTGATTCTTGCACAGAACTTTACTTCACCCTTCTTTTAATCTCTTCCTCTATAGAAGAGGTTGGACTCCAGAGGTACAGCAATTGGTAACTGGGAGGGAAGGAATATAAAACAGCTTTGAAGTAAAAAAAAAATCCATAGCTGAGCCACTGCAAGATGCAGCTGTCTGTACACAGTACCACAGCTTGCTGCCTCTCCTATATTTTGTTTCTGATTTTAACTGATACAAAGGGAGTAACTAAGCTAGACCAGTAACACATATCTTCTGAGGGCCAATCGTAACACATCACATGGTATTTTCAGCCTAAAGACAGTCACTGAAGGGACAGAAACTGAAACGAAGTCTAGAAGGAACCAAATCGGAGAGGCTGTTCAGGGAAAGGAACATCTGAGAAAGCAGGTTTACAGAACACATGACATACAGGACACAAACCTCGAAAAAACAGCTTCTCCTCAAGATGTATAGCCTAGAGAATTTCATTAGATTACAGCTTACACTCCTCATGATAGATTCAACTATCTATATATGTACGTAAGCTTGAGAGTCACAATGCACAACATTGTGACTAACTTACAGTGTGCTCTATTTAGTTTGAAGATCTAGAAAGAATTTGCAGGCTAAAAGCTTACACCTCCATTTGCTGATCATTTCTGTTCCTCAGCTAAGTATCTTCCAATCCTATTGTGATGTTATAAAATACATGCATCTCCTTTGAATAGATATTTTATGAGCATAATAGATATTTTATGAGGGTAAAATAATCTATTTGTTTACCCTGCATTAAATATTTAAGTAACTTGTTATGGAAGAGCACTCAAATCTTTCTGAAAGCAAATAGATTTTTCCACATCTTTCCTTCTAATCTCTTCCAGCAAGAGCTATTAAAGTTGAATTGCTTGCACTGGTATGTCAGAGCACACATTCTGTAAGGCAACACAGATGGGTGTATCAAAAAGATAAAACAAAATTGTAAAGCAAACCCAAAACTGAGAAGTTCTCCTTCACATTCCTCTGAAACATCTTAGACCTACTCCACCTCTGGACAGGGACCATATCCAACCACGAGTTACAATCCGAATCACACTCATCATCCTGCAGGTAGCAGAAGGCCCCATCAACATCACAAAATGAACAAAGATCTGATTAAAACAAACAACAAAGCCTGAGCCTACTATATTAGGAAATGGGAAGTCACGCAGTCTTACCAACAAAGAGTTCTGGGATGAAACAGAACTCAGGGGTACAGGAGCAGAAGTTAACCTGAACTATTTGGACCTGACTTAAACACAAGCTGAAGTTGCTTGGAGGTTGGTTGTGGGGATTTTTGTTTGTTTGTTTTTGGTGGATGTTCCCACTTTTTTTAATAAAGAAACAGTAACTTGACAGGGTTAGTTACCTCAATGTAGTACTGACTTAAAGTTCAATAGCTTTTCAAGTCTCATGCTCAGTTTGAATATATTCAAACAATACAGAAAGGATCAAAACCCACTAAAGTAAACCACCTGATAATGTAAGAATCTCAAACCTTTCTTTAAAGGAACAGGCTTATAAAAGCCTTGAACTGCTATTTTAATATTTACTGCACAAATCTCTGCAAGACGATATAACAGTAAACCAACCTTAAAAAGCTTAGCCTCTAAGCAAATTACTTCCAAACATCAAATAAGATAAATGCACCATCAATTACTGACACAGCATTCATGAAATATCAGCCTGTTATGATCTTGAAACGGCCAGTTATGTCTCAGAAAGTCAACTACAAGAAACCTAGAAATAAACATAGTTTATTTCTAAAATAAAGAAGCTCAGTTGTTTACCATTCAGCATACCATGTTTTCACTCTGCAAAACTTATGGTTCTTATTTTATTGCCACAGAAAAATTAGTACCAGTAATATATTGGTGTTTATTAGCAACAAAGAGAAGACCTCATACTTCAAAATGATAAAAACACATGCAGAGGAAAGTGACCGAAACTCTAATCCACAACCTCAACCAGACAACCTTTTCCCTTTACAACACATTTCTTGAATACTAAACTCTTCAAAGGCTGCAGTGAGCTGCTAACACCTACCACTAATTGGTTACATAACCATTTAAGTAGGATTAGTATCATAATCTGCTCCAGAACTTGACAGCAGGAGATGTGGTTCTGCAAATAAGATATTCATTTACAGAGACCTTTTTGAAGTTATATAAAAATCCAAAGAACGTAAACCACATAACTTAATTACAATTCCATACTCGCCATCAAACAGTAAGAAAATTTAGACTAACATCCATTGTCATAGTACCATGTGTACAACTTCTCCTCCCTTTTTCTTTCTCATTCAGAGGTCAAATCAAATCCTAACACTAGAAGTTCCCTGTAATGCTACAGCGTGATGCAAAGTATAGCAGTAATAGCAGGGTGACAAAGTCTTTGGCTACACAGAATGAAGACAAGCCCAAATGCAGCATCCATGGACACTGGGACAAAGGAAGAATTTGCTTACCTTTGGAAGGCCTCAAGTATGCAGGGATCTCCAGCAAGACACCCTCACCTCTACTGCAAGCCCTTAAGTGAGGTCTGGGGAGGGGGTGTATCAGTGGAACCTGGCTGCACACCTTCCAGTCACTCAGCAGCATTGCATGCACCTGAACTCCCCTGTGTTGGTCCTGCCTTCCCCACCCAATGTTCAATCACTGTTGCAGGCCATGACTTCGCACTTCCACTACATTCTGTATTCCACATGAAATCCACTCCCATTACTCTCTTAGAAAACTTTCACTTTTTTTCATGTTCCTTTGAACTACAGATATCACAGCTCTTCCTCTATTCCTCCATAGAACATAATCATGAAGATGTTGCCTGAGGGAGAGGTCCATCTTGTGCACTTCTGTGTAGAACCAGACAGGACACAGGCTTATGCACAATTGTTTGTGTCTACAACAGGGATTATGTGTTTCCATCCATTCCCCCTCCCCAGTGGAGTTACCGCTATTAAATGTTGGTATTTTAAAGGCTGCATTCATGAACTGATGCATCTCTTTATCCCTTTAAGTATTACAAAAATTGGTCAGAGCTTCACCTAAAAGCATGGTACCTTCATTACCAGTCTTAAGTACTATGGTAAGGCAGATTCCTCTAGTGCAGAGCTTTGCCCTGTAAGCAGAACGGAGCGTAAAAAGTCATCTGATTGATTTTTACTTTTTCAGCTTTAAGAGTATATACTAAGATCAAGATTGTTCCATTTCATTCTAAAAGGAAAAAATTCTCAACAGAATAATGGTTTGTCTTGCTGAAAGAATGGAATCCACTGTCTACTCTACCTTTTCCATGTTTCAGAATATCTTGCTTCCTCCAGAGTCTATTGGCCAGCTACTTACCATATTACAAAATATAATACAGCTGCTATCACACACCTCTGACATGCTTTTCTTCTACCAGTACATCTCATCATGTTCCTAAAATGCTACCTCAAGTGCATTTTTTTTCCCCTCTCCTAATTTCACAAAGAGGGAGAACAGATGACAAGACTTGTCCAATCCCTACTAACAGATGAGAGCCAATTTCAGAGGCTAGCAGTAACTCCCTACACCCATCTGATGGCTGTTACCATCACATTTGGTCCCTCTGTAATCTTCTCAGTTCAAAAACTTGTATGCAAAACACCGCTGAAAAGCCTTGGATCTTTTTTCCTTTCCAGGCATTTCATTCTTAATTTCCACAGTACAGATCAAGGCTAAATGGCCAGATACTTGTTTTTTCCTAGTCTTGGTTTCTCTGCTGACTGCATGGAGAATTCAGAGGGTAGACAGAATGCAGAAGCACACATACCTCTAAAGGTACTTGGGCTATGGCTTTCAACCTTAAGTATTTTTAAAATAACAGTAGATGCGATTTTGTAAATAAATTATAGTCAAACTTAGGAATCATTTACAATGCAGTCTCCTATTCTGAGAGGAAAGAGAACTTACATCAATTTTTCTGTCATGAACAAAAAGAGCTGAATCCACGCAAAATTGAAACAAACTGTCAGTAAGGAAAAAAAATCTGTATTCTACGTGCTCTGATCAAACTGCGCATTAGCAAAGGGCAACTTGCATCTTTCATCAGTACTTCCTCCTCTGACTCCACTGTCACTTTTTGGTTAAGACTGCATTAATAAGAGGAAAGACAAGCAGAACTGGTACTCTACTATCAGTACTACTGTTGCAATCTTTCCTTTTAACTATGATTTCATTATAGCTGTACCATATTTTTTTATAAAAGCATGTACAGAGATATTCAAAGACATTATAAACTACCTCAGAATTACCTCTGCTAAGCAACGAAGCTTGGTTCACTGCTCTTTTAAGTAATGGATACTCTAGAATGGAAGATGCATTTCTGGACCATTAAAATGTGACCCCAATTAAAGGAAGGTATTTTTTCATGATAATCTTTTATTATTTAATTATCTTCAAGGAAAGTTAATTAGATACTATGTCTGAATTAGTATATGCTCACTTTAGCCTTCAAAACACCAGATTATCCCTTGTAATTAAGATGCATTCACATAAAAGAAAGGTATGGTAATTAGTGCCTTATGGCATTTAATAACCTCCTATAATAAGAAAGCTATGTTATCTTTACCAGGAACCTACTGTATTTATTACTTGGAAACATATTCCTGAAAAACAGGATTATGCTAAGTCACAGATCACTATTTTATTGCTTTTGAAAAATAAATCTTGCAAAGATGTACTGAGCAGAGGAGTCAATAAAAATGCTCGCATTGTGCAGAACACTGAAGTTTGGAATCATACCACAGGGGCCATAAGCAAGGCCATCTGTGGGAAGTATTGTATACTTTGAAACATTTCATAATTAATCCAAAAGCACTGAGCACCAGTAACATATTTTCAAAGTGAGTTATCCAAAGGCACTGCCAGTAAACTTTGATGAACTGAAATCTGCCTCAATATTCAAATAATACAAATATCAAATACAAAAGTTTTCATGATATGAACTTGATCTGGTTGACTATTAATCTCAAGCATGTTTCCTATGTTAAATAAATTTACATTTAACACACACACAAATGCTTTTGCTAATCAACTCCAGTTTCTTAGCTCATGCTTAACGGATCTGTCTTTGAACAGATACATATACTGAAGCAGCAACTACATTCAGTTTTCTCAGTTTCTTTTGAAGAGCAGTAAAGAATCAACTTGCCATCAAGGCTAGGAGAAGTAACAGACCAAATCCCACACAATTTTACCTAGGCAATTCACAAGTTTTGTTGCCATTTGGTTCAATCAGGTCTATCTACTTGGATCATCACTTCATTAAAGAAGCTGCACACAATTTCTGTCTCAGAACAAACCTGTAAAGGGATATCTTTATTCCAGCCACATGCTTGCATGAGAATCTCACAGTGTCATTTCCTTCACAGATATGCTCTTATTCAAGAAGAAGTTACTCAGGTTTAATTCCAGTGCCAATTTTAGGATTTGATTGGATTTAAATAACTTGGCACTTGAAGATCTGAGAACAAAATATACCAAGTTACTCTTTACTTTGACAAGTGTTCTATAAACTGCTGCCAACAGCATCCTAATTGAATTACATGAAAATATTTAATAAGGAACTTGAAAGGAAATTGGATTTCCTTCCCACTGCCCCTCCTCCAGAGTATGCACATGTATGTATCTATCTCATATACCTGAAACAGGAGAGAATTATGTTTTCCTGCCGATCTAGTCACTCTCATCAGTTTAGATTTTAACACACTAAAAATTTCCCCAACAGTAACTCTTCACAAGTGTAAGGTCAATAAGAATACAGATGTAAAGTACTGGATGATCAATAAGTATACAGAGAAGTTAGGATTATTAACACAGCGGAAAAGATTATCATAAATAAATGGAAGTGCTCACCAGCACTGTAGGCTTGCAAAAACTCCGAGGAGCAATCTCCAGAGAGAAATCCTTCCTCACTGGCAGTCAGCCCTTAAATGGGGTCTAGGAGAGGTGAAGCCTGGCTACACCCCTTCTGGTCACACAGCTGAATTGCCTTCACCTGTGCTCCCACAGCTGACTCAGTGCTCACCTCAGGTGGTCAATCAAAGGCTCAGGCCATGATTCAACAGTTCCCATACAACAAGTTTTGTACTCTTCTAGATAGAAGCATGTAGGATACTCTGTTTTAGCTGTATTTAGCTGTTAGTTTTATAGCAGAACACTCAACTAACGCAGCACTCCAATAATTGCACTACCCACCACACATTTATGATATTATATACAGGGAATACATTCATCTATTTTAAGGCATCATCCTTCCTTTGTTAACAGCATTGTCTCTGGCAAGGAACCACAGGCAGAACATTTGCAGCAAACAAGCCAGCCTTCCCCTTGCCATCTAGACAGCCACCACGCACTCACTACAATTCCCAGCCACCCCCGCCTTCAACTACTCAGGTGCTACTACAGCCAGACTTGAGTTTTGAATACATTAACATTCAGAAGCTACTCCATTTCCACAAGTGCCAACACTTTCCAAGATATGGTATAGCGACAAAGTGCTGTATGGCCAGCCTATGGATCAGGCTGCTGGTATCCACAACATCCAGGAGCAGTCAGTGCTTTAACTGCAGCTTCACCTGTTGCAGGTAGTTAGTTACCTGTAGGTAGCTTTCAGTAAGCTGCATCAAGTTCTGGTAAGACCCTCATATCCATAGAAAGGAGGTGTAAAAAAAAAAATAAAAAAAATCAAGCTCTCAGGTACACAGCAGGGATATATCTGCCCCAGAAGGAGGTGCACCTGCTGAAGCATCCTCTGAATTTGGAGGAAAGCCTACTCTGGAAGTTAGGCTGAGTGTGCAAACGTGAAGTAAAGCTGCATGTGACCAGAGAATAGGTGTTCACATTCTATATATGGTTAATCTTGTTCAATTACAAGCAGATTTAACAGCAGCTTATCAACACCACAAAGTCAGAACTGCTACATATCACACTTTTATCAGGACACAATTAGCCTTTCTGATAGATCCCAGGAATCAAAGGCCATCTGGAATGAGAACATGAAGTTTTTCAAGAATTTTATATTTTTTCCACACAAACTTGTTTTGAGCAGAAGGTTCTCCATCAGTCCCTGTTACAGGTTATACTCTAGCAAGTAGCCCCTAACTTAGCTGAAACTGCACTCTTTGTGGCTTGCAATTGATGGTAGACTTTGTTTTTCTTGCTAAAGGAGAACATTTACTACAATAAGAATTCTTTCAGTTTCATATAGAAGAATCTTCTTTCAGCCAGCTGTAAGAGCAGTACTCATGAATGACAAAGCACAAATTTTAAGTACCATTTCCCTGTAGTTTGAAGCACAGCCTTTTCTATTTCAGGTACTGGAATGTTTAGCAATTTGGAACAAGAAGGACTAGGCTCATCTTTCATAACAAAGTTGGAATATTAGTGTTCATACAGATCCATACTTCAAAAACATCCCTTACCATTATTATAACCAATGCCATGAATGATCTGCAAAACAATTTCATGTAGTGAAGAGATTTTTTTTTTTTCAACTCAGAAGCACTTCACAACAGCTATGGGAGATGAAAGACAATATCAATACACAGAAATAATTGTTTTTAAAAGGCAATACACAATAAATACAGTGCTTTTACAACACTGGAGCTTTAAAGATATTCAAGATTTGTAGAAGCTTTAAACATTTCCTGCTGAGTGCTTATATCCTGAATAAGAATGTTGTTTGAATGCAGTAATGTGTCCATGCACAGTACCTTCTCCTCTTTCCCATGACAAATGACTGGAATCCTGACACATCACATCACTGAGCGCTTTCCAGCACAGTGTTTTACATAAGTGTATATTAGTTCAGGATTATTTTAGAGACAATTTCAGGAAGGTGACTTTTCTCCAAAATATCCTGAAGGAGATAACATTAAGAGTTCACAAAAAAAGGAAATAATTTTGCTATTCCATTCTCAGTTGTTAATTTATTATCTAGAGGAAGTCATAGGTCTTGTGAAGAAAAACTTAATGAAGAGTCTACAGCTCAGACGTAGAGTCAGACTTCTCAGTTTTGCAAGAATACATTAGTAGTGTTTATGCCTTTGATCAGCCAAATGGCACTCAGAACAACAAATTAATTTTCTACACTACTATGCAAATTAGCACTTCACCTGCCATTTGTGGGCTCATTTCTCTGAGTAGCAGGACACTTGGCAGAAACTTGTAAGAATGTTATTCTAGAGAAGATCACACAGAACTGCTCAGCAAGAAGGCGGAAGACTGACAAAGGGCCATCACATTCACCCATCTGTTTACGTTCAAAGGAAAATATCTCTGGAAAGGTTGTATCGAGAGCTGGGGGGCAGAGAAATTAATAAACTTTCATTGTAGGATTTTAGAATTATAGTATCCTGTGTCTCCTCTGATTACTACTTACAACCCAAATTCTCCAAATACTTTTGGTACCTAGAAGGGAGAAGTCTGCCTCAACAGAAGCAAAACTGGGTTATGTCTGCATTGCACAGCTCTGTGGAAGCCAGCATGCAGATGCTAAGCAATACATTTCAGTGCAGCAGTACCAAACCTCAGTCAGTGGCTCTATTCTGCACTACTGACCATCTTCAGAGCTGCAAGAAGAAAAAGCCACCAGCTCAGGCTGCCCAGGGCCCCAGCCAAACTGGTCTTGAACACCTCCAGGGATGGGGCATTCATAGCTCCTCTGGGCAGGTTACATGAGGCCTCACTGTCCTCTGAGTAAAGAATTTCTTACTAATTTATAACCTAAACCTCCCATTTTAGTTTAAAATCATTTACCCCTGTCCTATCACTGTCAGACCATATAAAAAGTTGGTCTCCCTCCTGTTTATGAGCTTCCTTTAAGTACTGGAAATATGACTGCACCAACATACACTGAACAAATGCACCAGAATTGTTCTTCACCTACATGACAGTTTCAGGAAATCCTGAGCAATGAATCCGTAACAAGCAGCCAATCTCTCTGCAGATTCAAACAAATTCTGCAACACATCAACATTTAAGTCAAGATGAAGCCCTACAGTAACCAATGAGAGTCTTCTGAGACTGAGGCTACCATTCCACTGAGCAGTTTGATATTTTGAACTGCATGTTTTTAGTCCTTCGCTCTTTTCCCCGTAGTGTTCAGCAAAACATTAGACTTAAGATAAAAGGGAAAAGATCATGCAAATCTAACAGAATTAGCCTAATTATTGGGGAGAGAAAGGACAACAAGAACAAAGAAAACTATATAGGTTTCATTCTTCCATTTGTTAACTTTGCTAGGAATATAAATGCATATTAGACAGTCTAAATCAAGGATGTCCCTGGAGTTACAAGGTATGCTTGGGACTCAAGATACAGTCTTCAGTCTAGGCTTAGGTCATAGGTGTAAAAGATTTGTGCTTCATACGTGGCCTGCAAGGCTGATGACACTTCAAGGAGATTGTTCTCAACAGATGTGGACCATGAAAAAATTCTATTGAACATAAATTCAGTAGACAGTTTCATTACGCTTGTCTACTCCTACCAACTAATTTTGTGACATGAAACCAGAATGTCCATCAGTAAGTCTGCATCAAGTTGGGATGAAGTATTGATCTACCTGAGAACAGGAAGGCCCTACAGAGGAATCAGTATAGTTTGGATTCGTGCGTGGGCTGTCTAACTGTCCGAGCTTTAACAAAACCAAGTACCAGGTCCAGCATTCCAGTTACAAAAACTATGCATCACTACAGGCTTGGGGTAGAGTGGCTGGAAAGATATGCAAAGGAAAAAGGTCCAAGGGTGTTAGCTGACAGCTGAATATGAGCCACTAAGAAGGCCAACAGCATCCCAGCTTGTGGCTGGAACAGTGCAGTCAGCAGTACCAGGGAGGTAATCATCCCTGTGTACTCAGCACTGCTGAGGCCATACCTCAAGTACTGTGTTCAGTTTTTGGTTGATCTTCTATGATTGACTGACCTGCCTGGTGGATAAGGAAAAGGCTATGGATATAACCTACCTAGACTTCAGCGCTTGACACTGTCTCCCACTGCATTCTCCTAGAGAAGCTTGGACAGGTACACTTCTTGCTGAGTAAAGAACCTGCTGGATGGCCAGGCCCAGAGAATGGTGATGAATGGAGTTAAATCTAGCTGGTCACAGGTACAGAGGAGGCCTTACTACTCTCTACAACCACCTGGAAGGAAGTGGTGGCCAGGTGGAGATTGGCCTCTTCTCCCAGGTCACAGTGGTAAGACGAGAGGGAATGGCCTCTCACCTCCAGGGGAGATTCAGGTTGGACATAAGGGAAAAAATTCCAAAAGAGTAGTCAGGCACTGGAATGAGCTGACAAGGGAGACAGTTGACTACCTGCCTCTGGAAATGTTCAATAAATATTTAGATGTTGTACTAGAGGACATTGTTTACTGGGGAAACATTGGTGGTAGGTGGACAGTTGGATTGGATGATCTTGAAAGTCTTTTCCAACCTTAGTGATTCTATATTAAAAAAATTCTTCTCAGCAAGAGCAGTGAGGCAATGGCACAGGCTGCCTAGGGAGGTTGTGGAATCACCATCCCTGAAAGTGTTCAAGAAACATGCAGATGTCACACTGAGTGACATGGTCTGAAGCAATCATGTGCATGGGTTAATAGGTGGAATAAATGATCTCAGTAGTCCTTCCAACCTTAATCATTCTATTACTAATCTATTGCATCCAGTTTGATAAACCCCAAGAAACAAAATAACAAGTTTCTCTTGGTATTAGAGAATAAAAAGGGCAGACTCCATCACCTAACAAAAAGTTAATGTCAAAATCATGAAGTAACAGCACGCAGCTTTGCTTCAGTTGATTGCTCATTAATATGCTGCTTTGAGATAAAGGGATTGTTTTACAAAAGCGTTCTGCTCTTTGAATAGAAGAGTGCCAGACAGTCTTTGCAGCAAGCTGATTTGGGGCCACAGCTCATCAGTAAGTTTTCACTAACTGGCATTCTTTATAGCTGTTACTCTTCCTCTCCATCGTTTTCTTAAGCTTAGGTACTACAACCCTAGATTTAGGTAAAGTGTTTTACGTTGCTTTTTCCCCCCTTTTCTCCACCTACAAGTTAGAAATCAAAATTGCAAAACGAGACAAGAATCTAAATGCCTGCCAACACGCTCTCTTTGCACAGTAGACTGCTAAGCACTCAGTACCAAGCAACAGGCAAAATACTTTTTACAAGCTATGAGCAAAATAAACCTGTTGTACTTAATGTACATGTCTTTCCAATTTAATCATCCTAAATAAGAAAGTAAGTTAGCTAACCAGTGTATTATCTGCCTACTAAACAATGATATTTTAAAATGATGATCTAAACTACAGCTTCCGCATCCAAGCCAAAGTGCACTTTAGAAGCATCTCAGCCACCACTTCCAAGACATTATGTAGGTCATACTATTTTATGGTATCTGATTGCATGCTGCAGCATAACTCAATCACATCATACTCTTGCTATCAATCATATAAGATAAGGACAACATAAAACTAACCTTGAGATTTAGCACAACACCTTTGCCAGATTACAGAAAACAAGACTGCTCACTTAGCACCAGAAATAGGGAGTTATGGGTTGTATGCTTAAAGTAATCACAGATTCAACAATGCATGGAACACTACACAACAAAACACTGATACATGGTAGGAAATAGGTTAGCTTCCACAAGGAAAGGATAGCCATACTTTTAAGTTAATTAATACCAGTTCCCCCATCCCCCCTACTGCTGATGACTATTAATAAATCATTATTTTCTTCAAGACAGTGATGATTCCTACCTTAAAAAGGCAGAAGATAGGAGAACCGCTGAACTGAGCTCTCTGTTTGAAATTCGAATTACAGAAGTGTTTCTAAATCTAGTTTTCAGAAACCTATAGTGGCTCTGTAGATTTACATTTGAAATATCAGAATTTCTTACAGTACAAAAATATTGTTGCCAAGGAAACAGTACACAAGGCAAGAAATTCACAAAAATACAGATATTTAAAGAGAAAGATGTTAGAATTAACATATTAACTTAGTTGTCATTTAGATGACCTTCCACAATTGCTCAAGAGTGAGCATTTCTCCTTTCAGGAAGACTATTACTTAACAGCAGTTAACTTTTGAAGCCTTTTAACAGTGGTCTCCCTCCTCCAGCTCTGTTCATATTGAAATGACAATGCTAACAGAAGCTACAAGCAATCACACCCTGTAGTTTTTAAATGCACAATATACACACTCGATAGATAGCAGAAAAAACGCCGCTTGACTATCCAAAGGTCACTTTTTCAGCCTCCAGAGTAAGGTATCTTCTTTACTAAGACAAGGAGATTGTATTGTGTGGTTAGATTCTCCTCATGATAAAAAGGAATAAAGCCTGCCAAGTATAATGGAAATAATGGGCATATCTTGAAATAAGGAAAATGAACCAGCCACGAAGCTGACTTCCAACATGAGAGAAGTATAAATATTCTAATCTAGTTGTACTGGGGTCTTGATTAAAACATAATACTTCACAGCACAGGATGAAGTAATGAATTCAGAAAAATCCTTCTGATTTCACTGAAGAAATTCTTTCACAGATTTAAACTAGAGAGTTAAAAATTACCTCCTGCACCTTACAAGACACCTTTACAAGCTGCAATTGCAAGCATTACCAATAGCCTGAAGTTGATAGACCCTCGGATACAGGCTATAATCAGCACTTCATTCTGCTTCCAAGACCAGTAATGCTATGACCTACTCTGACACAAAGTGGGATGAACACAAGCATGAGGATATTGCTACTTCATTGCTATCAGCTCTTTCTACAATTGCTTTGCACACTGCAAGTGTCCTACAAAGCCACAGCTGAATAGGTAAGGCCAAGAAAGAGTGCAAATACCTTAAATCCATATTTTTATTTCATTTCAAGTTGCCAGCACAGTTTTTTATATATGCCAGTATATCCATCCAGTTTTTTGAAGACATAAAAATACACATTTATATGCAAAGACATAATACACAGTCATTTTAGTACATTTACAAGCTTTAAAACCTTGCATGTTCCCTCATAGGGCAGCTTGGCTCAGCCCTTCGAATCATTTTGGACAAGATTTACAGTTCTTATCACACATAGCATGTTCAGAAGTACAGATATCACATACCAGCCTCCTCTTCCTGCAGAGCAGTGGCTGCGATTCATCAGAACCAAATACCTACTTTCAGCAGTCACAAAGATATTTCTTTTATTTTCAAAGGGAATCCAGCTCCTTGCAGCTTGAGCAGCAATGCCTTGCAAGCATGTCACAAGAGCTCAATTCAGAGATTACTCTCATCTTCCCACTCAAAAGCATTCCCTGAATGCCATTTCAGCACCCTCACACAGTGAGTGGCACATGCACCCAAACACAGCAAACACCCTATCCCAGCACACTCAGATCACAGCTCTGCTGTGGCACACCTCATCAGAGGAAGCCTCAAATACAGTATGTATGCTTTGTTGATTAATTTGTTTTCCACCACACATACCAACAGACATAGTCATCTGGAAGGGAAAGTTGGGCACACCCTACTGTCAAGCAAGATGAGGGTAGCCCTGTGCTTTCTCTTTTTGCACTCTTCAGAGCAGATGTGTAAGTGCTTGAGTACAGAGGGCAGAGGCACTCCTCAGGCTACCTAGTTTGGGACAAGTGACTCAGACTGAACATCAAGTGCTCCCACACTGATAGCGCTCAGTGAGAGTGGGCAGGAACAAATAGGAGAAAGAATGGGAGAAATCATCACCATATAAAACTCTCTACAGACACTCTATATACTGCTTCTATACCTTTTTAAGGCATTGAAGTACAGTAGGAAATCAAACGTCCAAAATATGTACTTGCTCAACTCTGCTTACCACTAATTCCTGTTGAACAATTACTTTCCTGTGTATTATGACCAGCTGTCTTCCAGTTAAAACCTCAAGTCACAACAACATCTCAGTGGGAATGCAGAACCAGAGAGGATTGTACCCTTACTCACAAACCCTGAACCATGCCAAACCATTCCTCCAAGCAAAGTCATCATGCTATAACAACAGCTTGATCCAGATGTGCACATTTTTTAGAAGAATTCAAGAACAAATGAGGCCTTAAGTCATTGTTCTAAAAGCTGTGTATGAAACAGTGACAAAATTGGAGCGCTTTTAGTGTCAAATCATGACTGCAGTTCCTAACTTCTAGAACAGTACCAAGGAAGCCTCACCAATTTAATGAATGATTTATAAAGTATTTATCGCATGTATATTTTCATTGCAGAAAGATGCCAGAATTTTATTTACATTCGTTTTTAAACAATTATTCCAAGTGTACTTTCCACATAGTAAGCATCTAAATACATTCTAGACACAACCATGGTACTTGACTATAAAGCCAGTAAAGAAATTCTAATGCAATGGAAGCCACATGCTCTTCACAGAAATTCAATTAAAGAAAGGTTTTACATTTGACAGCTTCCCAATGTAGCAAGTAGTACTGTGTCCATGTGTTCAATAATCACAACATTAAGCATGATTCACTGAAGACCCACACCTGCCAGATAGGATCACTTAATAAGCATTTGGGAAAAGACTGCAACTTGTTACATGCCATGGTTGCAGTTACTCTGCTGCCTTTTTGCTAATACTCCTACCTGGATCTACCTCAGGCTGCTCCCAGATGGAACCAGTTGGCCAGAGAGGTGGTGGATGCCCTGTTTCTGGAGACACTGAAAGTCAGGCTGGACGAGGCACCAACCAGCCTGATCTAGCTGTAGGTGCTCACTGCAAGGGAACTAGACTAGACTGTCTTTGGGGGTCCCTTCCAACTATAAGAACTCCATGAATTCTGTTTTTCAGCAGTGATATTTTAAGCATTGCCCCACACAGGGCACAGGGAGGATGCTCAGCAAAAGCCTCACACCAACAAGGAGCAGGGTGTTCAGTCAGCTCTGGGGAAGGCTCAGTTCTGCAGCAAGCATTAAGCTGAAGAGCTCTGTAAAAACCTCTTTCATTAACAGAAGTCTCACAAGTGAACAAAGCCATAGCCAGAAGTGCTCATGAGACAGATGGCTGTGCTGATGATTTATGACTGACTCTTAGGCATAAAGTCCAGTAAACTACACAGAGACAAAGCTTAACTTGGAAAGAAGTATAAACTGCTGGGCTGAATACCTCTAGAAATGTAAGATATAGCCCCAGAGGTTAACCTTCACTACTCAAGCTTATGCTCAACTTGCATGCCTTAATTTGAATTTGTTAGCTTTCACTTTTTGATTTCTGCTATGCCTTCAGCATTCAGGATTTTCTGCTTATGAACATACTCAAACTAACAAACTGAATTCCCAAAGTACTGGCTAACCTCCACAGACATTTGCCATAGTTCCTAGTTTTTATGCATATGTTTCTTACTGTCGACTTTAAATAAGTATATCATTAAATATATATTTAATATATGTATTAATATTATAACTACTTAAGGATATATCAGAATCACTGACAATTAGCCAGCCACATCGTAAGTTAAAAATAACTTTCCTACACCCATTTTGCTGTTACTGCATTACAAGCATATACTGAACCCACAATAACCACTGCATTTTTTTTCCCCATGCCAACCCTCATAACAAAAGCACAGCCTGCATTCTTCATACAAGTAAAGAGTGTAGGAATTAATCTTGGAATATCCAGGCAATGCAAAACCATCTGTGTGAGCAGAAGTGAAAAATGACGAGTTAGCGTTGAAACTAGTGATTATCCCTGTGGAGATACAACAGAGGTAACCAATTCCATTACTTTTCTCCTATGGTAACACTTGCAGTGTGACTGTTTTGTGGGTTTTAAACAACTTACTAGGCTTTTTTTTTTTAATATTATTTTGTGTCATAGTGAAAGAAATTATCAAGAAAGTTTATTAGTAGAAGCATTTGACAACACCTGCTTTCCATTAATGTTCACTAATCACTTTGATTTTAACTTTTTTTCTTCATGTAATTGGAAGTAGTAAGAATTCAATTCATTTTGCCTAAACTTACAGCAAGATGCCCAGATCAACATTACCTGCATCATCCCATTCACTTCATTAAAATAGTGGCATTCTAAGCTTTTGAATGAGACCTCATAGAATGTTGGAAATTTCAGTATGGCCATACATAAAATATCCTGCCCCATCTTTTCTTTAACTTTACAAAAAGGCAAATCCCACTCCTACAAAAAGGTTATGCCTTATATTCAGGAGGGCAAAAGTTTCCTCTGTACCTTTTCAGAAAGCAGAAGACCCCTAAAGCACAAAATTAATACAAACAGAATGAAAAACAAGTGGGAAAGAATCTCAAACCTCCTCTGGTTTTCTGTGTCTCACGTCTCCAAGACCTTACTGCACTAGCTTCGTTTTCAGTCACTGAGAACTTCCCTGCTGGACCACAAATCTTTTCTGCAGGTCAAAGAAGGGCCAACTGAACACAATTCAGCATCTTTACTATAAGATGCTGTAAAAGAGTAGGATCATTTAAGACCAAACATCATCCCCACCATTATTATCTGGTCAAAAAGGTTGTTCCAGCACTTCACTCCCAAGAAGCCCTTTTATAATTTCCAATCCAAAATCTTTTATGATGAACACAGGTCCAAACAAATGAAGGATTACAAGCACGTAAGGTAACAGGTTACAGAAAACTCTAAAATAAAACGAACCTATCCACAGGCTTACAAGCATGAGCTCACCAAGCTCTTCCTAGCTTTCTTGTACAAACCCAGTCTTAGCTTACTATTTCTCTCAAAGTTGGAGTCAAATCTTAATAAGTTAGATTAAAACAATGAAAGCTAAGCAGAAACGAGATCACCATGGGGTATACTGCTTGAGAAAGAAAAAGAGGCATGCACCTGCAATGAAAATGGCCATGAAAATTGCATGTTTTCATCTCTTTGGGCTTATAAACATCTGGGACAATTCTGTGATCCCTGAACTGCTGCTGTTTCTGATTAATCATACAGAATAGACAAGGGAATTGTGACCAATTAAAAAGAGCAAATGTTTTTTTTTTTTTTCATGTGCACTTCTAGCATTTAAATTCTAACGCAAGTCTATAGCAAGAAACCAGCAAAGAAATCAGAGCCACGAGGGATCTTACACATAGCATGATACTAAACAACAGGCACGCTGGCACCTGTCTGGAAATGGGCTTTCAAAGTGAAACAGACTTTAAGAGATAATTGGGAAATACATAGGTAAAAAACAGACTTATCAAGGAGTTCCTGTTCTCAATCATGATCTTTTAAAACAGTAAAGCCAGCTGAACCCTGAAAGCAGTTGTTAGCTATAGGAGGAAAAAAAAAAAAAAAGGAGGAAAAGAAACCTATTAGCTCACACAGCCATAAACATCTAACACTGGACTTATTTAACTACACCTTTACTTTCTAGAAACTGCAAGGACTTGAAAGCCACTTTTTTTCCCCAAAAGTCAGAAGTAGTCTGTCTCCAAACCAGTAACAGTTGTACACTAATAGGACACCCTTTGAAATTAACAGTTCTTTGCTTTCTGCTGCATTTATCTTGCATTCCATAACCCCCAAACTATACAGTGAGCTAAGTATGGAACTGGGATCATGCGCTGCTGTAAAGGTCATCCCTGGCAGCTTAACCAGGAATGGCTGTGGGGACAGCTCACCAGGCAGGAACTTACTCCAGAAGACATACTCTGGGAGCCAGAAGCAGATCTTCAGGAAGAAAAAACACAGAAAAGGTAACAAAAACACAGCAGCCACGCAACTCTATATCGTGGGTTACTCCCACCAGAGCAACAGGTGTGCAACACTGGTGGTAGGTGGACATTTAGACTAGAAGATCTTTGAGGTCTTTTCGAACCTTGAGGATTCTATGAATACACTGCCCTCTAAATGCTGCACTGAAGAAGCAGTTACGATGAGCAGCGCAGGGTGCTTAGAGCATGTAAGGAGGCTCTTTGCTACAGGAGCAAAAGATCTTCAATCCGAGAACTATACCGCTGACGTTTCAGTATGCAAGGACAAAGCACGGCTGCAAGAGTGCCTTTACCTCACTGGGATAAAGGTAACGCTCACAAAAATCTCTCACAGAACGTTTAAGCCCTGCTCACCGCCACCCCAGCACTTTTGAAGTCCGTCCAGCTTCCCACACCAGCTCTGGCTATTCCATAAAACACGACATGCACTGCGTTGCCACCGCAGTTTCTTAGACTGAGCAGAGAACTTTAGGACATTATCCGACTGCACGAGAGCACCGTTATATTACAGTGGGCCAGCACGTTCAGCTTCCAAAGGAGTTAAATCCATTGCAGCTCCCCGAGCACTTGTGTTGCAAACGAGTAAAGGCTGAATGGTCTATAAATACCTTTACTACCACGGATTTGGTTTCTTTCCAGGACTAAGTAAAAAAAAAAAAAAAAAAAAAAGTCGAGGCACCTGAAACTTTATCTTCTCCCCTCTGGGGGAGCGGCACAGCTGTTGCCGCTCGCAGCTACAGCACCGCTCGCACCAGAAGAGCCGCCACCCGGGCTGCTCCCACGACGGGAAAAAATCAAATCAATAACAATAACAAAAGAAGCCCACCTAAACTAAAGCTGCGCGGAGCAAGATAAAGTTGAATTAATAAGGGGGAAAAAAAAAGAAAACCACGAGAAAAAGCCAGCCCGCGCCTTCCCGCCTTCCCCCTTCAGCCCGCGGTCCCCCCGCGCCGAGACCGACCCCGCCGGGCTGAGGGGGAGAAGCGCAGAAGGCGGGCGCCTACCGGAGCGGCTGCGGATGATGTCGCGGAACTCGTCGGCGGCGGGGTCCGCCCCGGCAGAGGCAGCGGGCCCGGGGAGCCCCGCGTCAGCCATGTGCGGGGCCGCGGAGAGACGCGGGGGAGCGCCGTGGGATGAGCGGGACAGGGGTGGAGGGAGCGGCACGTCTAAGAAGACCGGGACGGGACAGGGCAGGTGCCCGGCGCCGCCGTCCGCCCTGAAATAGAGCCGGCGGCGCCCCCCGCCCCCGCCCAATCGATGCGAGAGGAGCAATTAGCAAGCAAATGGGCCCCCGGGGCCGCCAAGGGGCAGGCAGCAGCCAGCAACCCGCGAGAACCGAACTGCTATCCGTGTAGCTTTTTCCTCGCTGCGGGCAGACCCTGGGCAGCAGAGTGTGAGGGCGTAAAGGGGACATTTCGGGTTCCTTGCCGGGGGAACCTCACAGCTGGTAGCTAGGTGTCTCGTAACAACTGAAAAACACCGCGGTGGTTATCTTTTTCTTTTTTTCTCCCTTTCTGAGTCATCCTCACGATGGTCTGAGGATGATCCTTAGGAGTGCTAAGGATCCTGCGCACACCTTATTGAGTCCTTACTGAAGGATCCTGTAGGCTTAGTGAGGCACTAGTGGCAGCGCACAGAGCTGGCAGGCACGGGGCAGGCATCTGAAGGCACCAGAGCCGCAGCCTACTGACAGCTGTGGTCTCCTCAGATCTGTTTTCATTAACCTCCGACAAAAGAGGATACAGTAAAACGTTTCCCCATGTGTTTGATAAGGAAAAGGGACAGATTACTCCCTTGTTGTCACAGATAAGGAATAAAATGCTTCATTCTGGCCTTGGTTCTTTGCTCCCTTCTGTTAAATGTCAGCTTGATCAACTGCTTCCAACCCACTTTCATAGAATCATAGACTATCCCAAGTTGGAAGGGACATACAAGGATCACTGAGTCCAACTCATAGTTTCCCACAGGACTACTCAAAATAATACTTAGCTCCACAGCCATTAGGCTAGCATCCACCCCACAATCATGACTGACCATGACCCCAGCCTCTCCACCACGAACGACCATGAATGACTTCCAGCCCATGCCCTATCACTATGAACCCAACACTGTTCCCATAGACTCCAGCCCACGATCACAACTATGACTCCTGCTCTACTACCATGACATCAACCTCTAACTCACTACCACGACTACAACCAGTCCCAGCGTCATGACCATAACAGCTCCAAGTCTTACCATCATGACAGTGCCTCCACCCACAGCCCATCACCATGGTACCAACCCAGACCCCTACTCATGACCATGACTCCCATCGCAACATTACCAGCCCCACTATGGGTAGCATGTCCCACCCACCATGGCCATGTCTGGATTCCTCGTCCCTGGAGACATTCATAGTGAGGCTGAGCAACTTGATGTAGCTGTAGGTGTCCCTGTTTATTGCAGAGAAGTTGTACTAGACGACCTTTAAACATCCCTCAAAGCTCAAACAGTTCTATGATTCTGCGTCCCCAGACCCTGCTCCTACAGCCATGACTCAGTCCTCAGAGACCTTGGTACCTGCTAGGCCTCCCTGGGGAAAATGGCCTCTGCAAGTCCGATGGAGGTGCTTTCATTCCTCTCCTGTTAATTTTCTTTCCCCTTTGATACTCAGGATGTGCTTTCCACAGGTGCAGCTTCCTCACCTCAGCAGGCCCCCACATAGCTGGCATCACCTCATGGGGGAAGAAACCAGGCACAGGAACCAAATGTGCTGGGATGTGTTGAAGTGCCCACTCTCCCTGTGACAGAAACCAACCTCCTAAAAACTGCACATTACAGTATGAACACTAAGAAGACATAATCCCCTATTTATATTTGCTAGTTCGCAAGACAACAATGTGGCATACTTAATACAAATGTAGCTTAACTGCTGATCAGCTTTAATACCAGTTCATAGACAATTCATAAGCAGATACTTATGAGGAATGGGAAATTAAGGATAATCTGTAGAAAGGATGTGTGTTTTCATTTGTACTTTGCATAGATATAGGACTTGAATCTCTTTGTGTATGCCAGAGTATATCAGAAGAAATTTACTGGTTTGAAGATAGTAGAGTTAAATGGGATAAAACAGAATAAAACTAGGTAAGAAAACCAGGTTAGACACAGTGGAAAGAACAGCTGGAAGAAGACTTTTTATAGGCACAAACATGGTGTTAATTAGACACCAAGGAAGGGGCTTGTCCCCATTTTGAACAGTGAGGTATATACTGAGCTATTGCCTAGTGGCTGGGGCCTACTCTTGTTTTTCATGAAGATTGTTATGAGATGAAGTAGGTGGGAAGCTTTGAACACTGTGGTTTTTCCAGAATATTTTTCAGCCTTATATTTTTGATCATCATTGTTTATTACTTTAACAGACAGTAGGAAAAAAAAAAAAATTGGCAACCTTAAATAATAAAAAATCATTAATCAGATTCAGAAAAGGCATGAAGGTGTCCTCAGATTGTTCAGAGAAGAGAGATCGTATTTTTTTGTCTGTGTTCTCTTTTTGAATTCCCACTGTTCACCCCTGGAGTGTTCCAAAACTCAGAAACCTCCCGTGATGTCATGTTGGCTCCCACCACAGGTGTTCTTGATAGAGCATGGGACTGAGATCGGATTACAGGCTGTGTTACAGTACTGCTACTAGAGAGGAGAGCCTCCAGTATTACAAGTCTCTTTAATAACTCCCCCCAAGTTTGTCCCAGTCCGTCCTCCAGGTTCACTCAGTCTTATATCAATCCAGACTTTCAGTAATTCATGTCTGTCTCTTTACCTCGTTTTCTCAACTTCTTTTCCTTTTTATGTGGACTTTCTTCTTTGCACTCTAGTGCTTTAGCAAAGGTGGCAGTTTGTACATGCCTTCCTCTCCCCTATAATAGCTACAGCATTGCAGAATTTAAAAGTGAGACTCATCCACTCCTTAACAGCTGATCCACAGCCTCACAAGTGTTGTCTGTTCTGTTTTTAAAGTCATGTGAGGAGCTTGTATAGCTGCTTCCCATTTCTTATTCCATGTCATCTTTTGTCTGAGTACAACATGGAGGGAAGGTAATTTTGCCTCTTTGTGGCTACGTTCTGAACACTGTCATTCTGTTAGAGAAATGTAGAAGGAAGCCAATCAGGATGGAGACGAAAATTTCGTGACTGACACTTCTGTCACTCCAGACTGTCTGTATCAGTAGCCAAAATCTCATTACTGTAATTTGAAGATGGAGCAGTATCTTAACTAAATGCTAAATCTGTTCCATGTGGTTTTACAGACCTATCGAGTTTGTCTGCAGTACTTCAGTGCCAGAAACCTCATCAGATTTGGTTTGCTTTATGAACAGGCGTACTTTTTTAGCGTGCTGTACCTGAGATTTTGGGCTAAGATATCTGCATTACATTTCTTCAAACACCAGCTGTTCCCCCCCACATACATATGTTTGCAGGGCTGCTCTTAATTCAGTTCTGATTATCTCAAATATCCTCAAAAATTCAATGCTTTTTTGCAATACTTCACATGGCTTTTGTTGTTATTCTGTTTATGGCTCTTTTTCATTCCCACAAACAGAATCCTAGAGACAGAATAGATATCTGATAATCTAATGTAATCACAGATCTTTCCTAAGTATATAAACCTCTGAAGTCCAAACCAAGGTAAGGCATAAAAGCAATACATACTCCATTCTTTTAGTAAAGGGATTCCATTGAGTTAATAATAAAACTCGGTTTATGCACTCTTTTTCCAGAATAATTTTTCTAATCTTCAAATGAAGAATTACTTTTTTTTCTAGTGAGGAATTAGGTTGCCTAATGTCACAGAAAAATCTTTGTCATGTCAGAACAACCAGGTAGTCCAGAAATTGATGTGTTTTAAGCTAAAACACAGAACAGGGCTCAGAGAAGATTATGCTGATGCTTGTACTGCTACAGAACTGACATACAATACAGTTTAAATTCTGACAGATGTCAAGTCTTTGAACCTTCATTATCATTTCTAAAATCTTAGGAGCATACTGAGTGTTTAAAATTGAAAAAAAAAAAAAGAAAAAAGAAAGAAAAATGAAACTCAACGTTAATCTCTTGATTTTGGTAGCCAATACTAGGCACATCACTTCAGAAATCTTGTTATATAAGTCCCCATATGTATGTGTGTATCTGCTTGTGCATACATGTGTGTATATATAAACATACATATATATGTATGCATATGTAGAATGTACTTTGCTCATTACTTAATGTTGGAGAGAATATGTTCAGGATGGATTTCACTAAATGGCTACCAGCAACTCCTATTAGTTCTGGGGGACAAATTATCTGTACTAAAGGCATATCTGTGTTTTGATTCCCCCTAAATATACTGGTTTTTTTTTCAGTTACATGATCAAAGGAGGACCCGTGGCTAGTAATGTTGATGTTACTGCTCACAGTCAGTTGTGAGTTGGAATAAGCATTTGCTTATTCAGAAGTAGAACTTATTCACCATTTTTGCACCATATATGCAACATAATAAATATTAAAACATGACCAAAAACACAGATGGGAAGTAGTTCTGACTTTGAAATTAGTACTTGTACTCTTTTGAGGAAAGATCCAAAAATTCAGTAGAAAACTACAAAAAAAAAAAAAAACCTAAAAAATCATACATGCCTTTTCCAATGGCTTACATTACATTCCAGTTTTGTTGGACCATTTAGGATATTTCAGCACGTCTTCCGCAGTTGGATTAAGTTTGGTAGGGAAGTTGTTGATAAAAATCTAACTCAAATTAGAAAAGCACTCTCTCCCTTGAAAAAAAAGGTTGCTAGCATTTGTTCTTCCCACAATGTGTGACCCATCCCGTATTAAAAAACAGTTCTTTGGCTATCTAGGATCCACTACTCACATTATTTTTCAATTATTTTATAAATAAAAATGAATAAACAATCAGTCACAAAACATACATAAAAGCTTCCCATGTGGTAATTTATGCTTTAAAATGATTGCTTTGAAGCAAAAAGGATTTGTGACTGTATTACAGAATTCATCTGATACTAACTAATTTATGTCAACTCCCTCAGCTAACAAGAATCACATGATGTAAATGGAAAACGATACCCTACTGGTATTGAGAATGAAGAGGTAATTTCTTTCCATCTTTCATAACTGCTTTTCAAGACTGCATGTAGTTTTTTGTCAGAGCCAATTAAAAAGCTTGTTTTTCATCTTAGAATTAGGTTTATAACCTATTCAACCAAAACTGAAAATCAGCACTCTAAACACAGTGACAAAAACCCACAAGCTTATTTACTGATTGGTACTTACCAAACTGGGGAACTGCTTACCTCCTGGGAACAAAACTACTTGTGCAAACTACACAAAATCTTATCTCAGGGTTTATCATTAAACTCTGCTTGTGGTGGATAGTCTTCTGCTTTTATTTCTGCCTCTTTTGCTGCTACGATGTTTGTAAAGTTGAAGATTTATTAGAAAGCTACACACACAAATCAACGTAGTGAAATGCTTACTTTAGACTTGATTTTTAGAGTACTTAATTCTGGAGAAAAATGTATGTTGAATCTTTAATAAAAAGGCCTTTAAATAACTGAAAGTAAGTAAAAATAAATGGCAAAAAGAATTATTTATTGCACAGTGACATATCCTATATTAAAACCCTTGTACTAAAAAGTTGCAGAACAACCTCTCAGTTACAGCAGTCATAACCATATTTACAAAGGCAACCAGCATTGCCTCATGCATAGATTTTCACACTCTCTGTGAAGTAGGACCTTATTACACTTTCATGGCAATCATTAGACATCTCTTGGCTTCCACTGTCATATGCAGTAAATGCTTAAATATTTAGGTCCCTCTCCTTATAGATATTTAAGTATCTAGTTCTCACTTCTAATTCGTAAGAATTAGGGATCAAGTATGTTATTCCAAAGCCAGAGCACTTGAAATTTTCTGCTTGGAAAGCATATTAGAAACTTTCGTGGACAAAATCAGATAGTCACATGTCAACAGTTTATGGGCTGATTTGGCTCAGTTCCGTGACTAGTGGGGCAGAGGGACCCACAGATCAACACCCCAGAAAGGGATAAGGGAAAAGAATAGAGAGATGGAATTAAAACAAAACAGCAGCAATGATCTTAGGAGAAACAAACTAATTTACTAAGTAAGATATCAGAATGAAAGATAACACACTGTAATAGAATATGGTACAATATAATTAGAATTGGAGCTAATAAATAAAATGAGAAAGTGTCCGAAAACGGAAGGCCTTACTCTAATGCTGAGGTGAGACATGCAGTTGGGTTGAGCAGATGAGAAGAGAGCGAGGTCCTGTGACTTTGCCAGGGATTTTCTCCCTTCTATGAATGCAGAGTCCTCTGGGAGATGTAGTTCTTCTTCTCTTTTTTGAAATTTTTGAAGTACTCTCCACTGAATTTTTATGTGATTTCTATTTGTGTTTTTTATGCCTAGGAGAATGCAAGGGAAAAAAAGGAAAAAGGTAAAATTTAAATATATGTGGCTGAAAAATGGACTTATTTTGTCCATTTTAATAGCCCTGCACATCTGTAAAGGCACAGTGTAACTTCAGAAATGTGAGTAGAAATAGAAAAAATACACGAATAGTAGTGTTGTAATAACCTCATTATTGAAATTATGTAACAAACATCTCAACGCAAATGAAAATACAAAGTCTTGATCTGAGTATTTTGCACTTGAAGAAAAAATGATTCATAAGTATTATTCAAAATAACTTTATTATCAAGTATTGTGTTAATTTTAGAAAAATTTTAGATATGTTGGCAAAGGGTGCCAAAAAATCTAGTGATCAAGAATTTCTTTTTCACCATGTCCTTGGTAAAATTCCACTCAGTTTATTTTTTTAAGCTGCATTGCTTAAGAAGGAAAACGTAACTCTGAGGCATAGTGTTAATGAACTGGAGCCTTTGGGACATACAGAACTGTTGTTAAAGAAGCATAATGTTTGGAGCTTACTAAAGCATTTTGGATAAGCTTCAGCATGGGGTGTGGTTTGAGAAGAGAGCTTAAAATGGATATTATATTTTCTTAAACGGTTAAAATTATGAAAAGGAGAAGAGTGAGAGGAACTACATTAGTCTAATTTTCTATTGTTAAAATTGTAGTTATCAGCTCAGTTTTGTATGAGTATACAGAAAGGACTTTTTAACATGAGGTTAATTAGCAAGGCTTCTGAAAGACTTTTCAGTTTTCTGGTGTAACTCTAGCCTAGCTCAGCAACAGCTGGTAATGATTGACGGTACATGATTGTTCACTTGTCTTTTTGAAACCAGTGTGCAGCCAACTTCAGTTCATGCAAGTCATGTTTGCACGTAACCGAGCCACTATATAAATGGGAACTGACTGTCTCTCATACTGGTTGTCTCAGCAAAAGCCAAGGACTGCTATATATTTATGTAGACTAAATACCTGGCTCTTTCAAGATCAGTTTTTTTGCAAACTTAGCAAGACTTCACTTGGAATTTTTGCTGTCAAGTGCTTCTTCTGTGGAAAAAGTCAGACTTCATCTTCTTGGACTGACAGGGATTTTCATCAAGCACTAATCCACATTCAAAATACATGCAACGAAAACCTAGTTTTGAATGACATTTTTTCAAGGGCTTTTTAATTCTGTCATTCTCAAGCGTATCTACAGATTCATCTGTCAACTGCGAAGCAGTTGCTCTGATAAATCATTGTGATTGTAGAGGGATTTCAACAAAAATGGTTTAAATAATTGCATTGAGATTGAAGGGCTATCGAGTAGAAAGGATTGCGGAAGTTAGAAGTATTTGAATCCTCTCAATAGAAAAGAAGGAAGAATGAAGCAAGAGGTCATTCTTTTCTAGTAAAATTCCTCAATTACCTGCAGAGGTAAAAGGCAGCTTGTAGTCAGATCCATTCATGATTAGAGTACATTAACAAGCCTGGCTATCTTATATATGAATTATATATCTTTCTATTCCTAATACTATATAATGTGTTTTGCACTTTCAAATATTTGTAAAAGAGTTATGTATCTGGTACCCTGAATCAAATTTTGCATATTTGAAATATTAAGGGAAAAACACACGCTGTTGTACTTCTGCAAAGCACTGCTGTCAAGTTGAAGGCATGCAGTCAGAAATCTCTTTACATATGAATCACTCAGTATGATCGTGATCCTTTCGCACTTTGGAACATTCCTAGTTTTATCCACCCCCTTAGCTGTTCTTTCACATCTCAGGGTATAACAAGAGCAAGGAAGCTCCTGCGGTGCTGGGGACCACGGGGGCTCCCCATAGAGTTGGTCAAGGCAGGCCCCAGCCCCCTCTACCTTCCTGAGGAAGGGAGTAGGCCTATGCTGGGCTGTGATGTGGGCTTCTGGGTAGACCCAGCTGGGTAGGACCTGTGGCAGAGCCGTGGGGAGCTGAAGCTCAGCACTGCTTTGGCCTTGCTGGGGCAGGGGTTGGTGGCCCTGTGGTTGACGTGGGGTCCAGTGTGTGGGCAGGATGGTAGAGCCCCAGTGGCCTACTGTGGGGCAGTCGGGGCTCAGGTGCCCGCAGGCCTCTGTCCTTGTAGAAATGGAGGACCACGTTAAAGATTGTTTTTTGTTGTTGTTGTTTTAATTAAGCTGCTACATATATGATAATATATATATGCATGCAAAGTTTCAGAAAAAAATAACAAGGTCATCTCATAGTCAATAGAAACCCATGTACTGCCTTAAAACCTGCTTATCTGTCACTCTCTGAGCTTCTTGTTTCAGCAGAAATTTGAAATTAAGAGCTGTGGCCAAATAAAGAGATGGAGGATGAAAAACGTGCAACTAGCATTGGCCTGCAGCCAACCTCCTCCTGCCCCCTCTGCACTGTCACACTGGTGAGAGACACTATCCTGACTGACATTGCCTTACTGCTGTGCCCTTGACATACACTGATGCCATCTTGATGTCTGCATCTAGCAACTGCATGGACTTGATGTCAGCACACCTGTGGTCAGGCAGAATACGCTCTTCAGCTTCACTGAGAGCAATAGCCAGGTTCACACAACTGAAGGTTGTTTTTCACAGGGACTCTGCAACCCTCTGCTGTTATTCTGCAGGATAAGTAGTGAGAAAGGTCTTGTCCTCCCTAGAGCAAAGCTTAGTCCTCTACAGGAAAACAATTTTCTCCCATATTTTTCAATGGACTGTGAAAGAAAGACAGCGTGGAATTGCATTTCTCTGATGTTGGAGTCAGTGCATCATGCCAAAGAGTCTGATGTCTACCCTGCAAAAAGTCTTGGAAGGTAGTGTTGATATGACCTGTATGGGGAGCAGCTAGTCCAACACGATCATCTTTACAAAGTTAGCATCACAAATAAAAACCTCTGTTGCATCAGAAGACTTCAAGCCAAAACCACACAAGGCTCCGAGTCTACTGTCAAATGCATTACGCACATGTGAGCATAAGCAGACTTTCCAAAAAAGAGCAATGGGGGCCTTGATTAATCAACCTGTAGCATTCTGGCTTCCCCTAATACAAATTTCAATTTGCTTTTCAGAGAATAAGTTTTTTTTACTTCCACATATTTGTTGTCGCACTATAGTGAGATAAATGCAGAACACATGCATCTTCAGGTGTATGATGATCACAGAATACTTCTAGCATACACATGCCAATATTTTTCTTCCTTCTTGCCAGTTATTTTTGGTGGAACATACAATGTTGTCATCAAGATGGAAATTAAAATGTCTCTGAATGTCCTTTTACAATTTTATGTGGAAAAGATCATAAATCAACACTGTCCCAAGTTAGTTTGTTGTGGAGCCTTCCAAGGAAGTAGGAAATAACATTCCCTAACATTAATTTTCTGTTATTATTTATATGTTTATTATTTTCCTTAATATACAGATGTGTTTCCTTTTGGATATTAATGAAATAAGTTGAATGGAGTCATGAACACTGCATTGTAACTAAAGAGTGATAGCAGGCAGATAACAAGTGGACAGCATTCAGCAGTTTTACATGCCTCCCAGTGCATGGCGGGGTGGTAATGTGGGTTGTGTGTCCGACATATTCATCTTCTATGTCTTGTGTAATTCAGCCTGTCAGCTTCAGCTTCTGTATTTTATCACTCTCACTGCAAAAACAAATACCAAAGGAATGGGGCTGATGAAAATATAAGGATAAATAGAAGGACATCATCCTTCCTAATGGAAACAGTTATGCCATTTAAGTACAGCTGAGTGGAGGTGGATAGACACTGACAAGTAGTCAATGCAACTTTTCAAACAGCTGTGAGAATTCTCATTTCAACCTGTTACTACCCTTCTATCGACTATATAGTGTTTTATTCCTCCCCAGTCTTCCTTTTGCTATTAACTGTTATAGTTTAACAGTTTTCTGTATTTCTGGTGACAAAATTAGCAAGTAGGTTCTCACACTAAAATGTGTTTATGCATGGAATCAGTTTCAGAAAATGCATAGCCCAACTCTGTTTTCTGGACTAATCAAAGGCAAGATTACAGGGCTAGTGAGAAGACTGGCTGAAGAAGAGAATACACCGCACTGAATAAGATTTATACTAAACTCAGTATTCATGAAGTGACTATATTTGTACTACATCTCTGCTCACTACTTCCTCTGGCACAGAAGGTCCCTGAAATCAGCAATGGTGTCTGATTTGCTTTACCCATTTGAGAACAGCATTAATGAAAAAACAAATCCATGCAAGACCCACTCCACAGTAATGACAAAACAAAAAAGAAAAAAGAGAAAACAAAAACAAACAAACAAAAAACTCCAAATTAAATCCACCAAAACATTACTTTATTGCTTCATTTGAATTACAATTCAAAACATTTTTGATTGTGCTGATAAATTCTTAAATTTCACTGTTTTTGTCTCAAACTGTACTAAAAAATGCAGCTCTTTAAGCATTTAATGTAGTGGAAAGTTTTAAAAGTGCGGATACGAAAGCTCTGCAATGATGTTACCAAAATGTTTTTCTTAGCTACCGTTCAGATATATTTCATTGTGAAAAAACATTGCAATATAATGTACCAAAGAAACAGTACCGGAATGAAATATTTGGACATTACTGAAATGAAAAGAGAAAGTTCCAAATGAGAAAGTCAAAAACAATTGTTCTGAAACTCATAAAATCAGAAAATATTCTCTGACAAAACATTTTCATTTAGACAGAACAATATTTTCTTCATGATACTGTTCTCTTAGCATTTTTTATTTCATCAAGCCCTAGGAATTATTTGCTTATTTCTTTAAAAGTAACAAAAATCATACATGTGGTCCTGAAAGCAATACAGCTCTGAAAGTAGGGTAGTATTTCCAAAAAATAAATAAAAACATACAATACTTCCCCCCTCCCCAATTCAGTTCCCTCCCTCTTCCCTTCAACTTTCACAGATTCATACCATTTTTCTCTCTACCCCAATGACCACATGATTATCCACAAAGCAAAGCAAAGCCAGTGACAAATGACATCCTATGGACCACTTGATTGCTCCACGAACTGCTTCAGCGTGCGCATTTCCCTCTGTGCCTGGCACCCCTCCTCATACACCCCTCATTGAGGAGGTAAGCAGGGACAGACCCACGAGGTTGAAGGAAAAAGGAGCACACAGTCTTCACGTTGATTTCATCTGCACAAGGAGACCTCAAGGACCCAGGGGGTCATTTAGAGAATCAGCCTGTGGAAGATCATTTTTCTTCATAATATGGGCTTAAGCTTTCAGATTTCTGTTTCTGACAGAGGAAAAAAAATAAGAAAGAAAGAAAGAAAGAAAGAAAGAAAGAAAGAAAGAAAGAAGAAAAAATGAAAGAAGGGAAAAAAGAAGGGAAAAAAGAAGGAAGGAAGGGAGGAAGG
>PPHD01000204.1:67435-78361 GCA_002909625.1 Bambusicola thoracicus | reverse complement strand
CCCCCCCCCCCCCCCCCCCCCCCCCCCCCCCCCCCCCCCCCCCCCCCCCCCCCCCCCCCCCCCCCCCCCCCCCCCCCCCCCCCCCCCCCCCCCCCCCCCCCCCCCCCCCCCCCCCCCCCCCCCCCCCCCCCCCCCCCCCCCCCCCCCAGCATGTGGTGTGACATCTATTCCTGGAGGTGGGGTGGATGTGGTATTGGTGACTCAGTTCCTGAGAGAGAAGAATCATTAGTTACAAGGAAACCGCATTTTGCATTTTCATCACCTTCTTTTTTCTGATGGTATAAGCATAATTTGGTCTTTTACAAACACTGAATTGACACTTAACACAAATAAACAAATGAACAAGTCCGATATATAGGGCCCTGAGAGAAACTAAAGCAACTGTAATCCCTACCAACCCTCTCCACATTTACCTCCATACACTGCTCTCTACATTCCCCTTCTCTGCCCCAGCTGGTTCATTCTGACTCAGAATATCCTGCCTCATCTCCTGACCTGGTGCAACAGGCCAGAAGCCTTACTCAATTTGCAGAAGTGCAGAGTAGCACATGGCAGAAGTTAAAACACAGTAACTGAATTCTGAATTGTTTCCTCTCCTCTTGCACCCTAAAGGGGAAGATCAAGTCTACTAAAAAACAAACTGACAATCCCTGAAGTAGGTGACATTCCAGGAAGTAGCAGATGGACCCCTTTCTTTCAGCTAAACTCTGCACTCCAAATTAAAACAATCATTCTCTCTGATCTCTCTCTTCCCCAGTAACTTTCCTGTCCTTTGAATGTCTTCTTTAATTCAAACACCACAACTAAACTATTAGCTGCCTGACAGCTCCTCTCCTTCCTTTGCTCTTTTTTCCTCCTCAACACATATACACACACATTTTCCTCCCCAACTCATTCTTCCTCTCACCTTCTCAGGAGCATTAATGACACCAGTGTTGTACCCAAACTGGAGAGATCCAATGGCAGCAACAGAAACAGCATAGATAAGGGATGCAGTGATTTTCTGAATAAAAAAAGAGAATGCAATTATTTGGTTAATTTGTAGTTCACACCTTCTACATAACTTGAGTTTCTCTTCAGCATAAATAGAAGATACAGCTGGGCCAATTGCAATGAAGAGCCAAAAGGTAAAGTGCTTTTATCCAGTGAGGGTAGGTACCAGAGTCTGGAAACAGGTGCAACTGAACAGTAACAGTTCTGTGATTAGGAGGAGAGTCTGTCAAGTCCTACACCTATACATCACAACATTTGACTATTTTCAGCTTGTTAGTAATGAACACACCAGCTCCATCAGCAGCTGTTATTTTAGGTTGATCTGCTTTATAGAAAAGCTTTGCTGATCTCTGACATGACATGAAACAAAGGTCGAATTCTTCCTCCTGCCAACTGACAGAGTCCAATAGATAGCTTCTAAAATCTACATAAAAGCTACACTGGCAGTCACTTCCAACAGTTAAAACTTGCACTCTTCAGCAGCAGATCTGCTTTTCCCAGGCTAGAATTTCCCAGCCCTGCCCCCAAAGCACATGGTACAGCAGCCTCCCTCACAGAAAGAGCTGTGCTGCCAGCATTCCTCATTTATTTTTCTTGCCACAGAGTCAATAGTGAATATTCAAAACAAAGCACAACTCCTGGAATTTGAGTACATGCAAATCTTTTTTTTTTTAATTTAATAACTACTCAACACTCAAAGCCATAGAGGAAGCAGCTCCAACCTGCAAAAGTCCTAAAAACCAAGAGACTTAACTGTCAGAGAAAAGCATCTGATATTTTCCAGGTTTGTGGGTTTTTTGGGATTTTTTTTGTTGGCTTGTTTGAGTTTGCAAAGCTTAAGCCAGCTATTAAGGAGGCAGGAGGGAGCAAGTGACTCTGGAATTGGAACTTACATAGCCAGTGTCTGAGGGGCACTATTTGGAAATACCATGTTTCCATTGCAGGAGCAATTGAAAGCTTTCAAGAAGTACAAGGCTTTCCAATTATTCTCTTAAGACTGGCAGGGGGAGGATGAAGTACTCCATGGGGCCTGCTGTCAGAGCCCTTCTACCTTCTAGTCTCTCATTTTCCAACTGGTTCCAGAAAGCTATCAGCATTCATGCTACCTGTACCAGACTTACAGGTATGTAAGTACTTCAGGCCAGTACACCCCTGCAAAGCTACCAGTTAGGCCTCAATAAAGTAAATTAATGTATGGTTTCCCTTGGCTACATCTTTTAAATATCTTGTGTTAAGGTCTCTTCCTGCTAAGGTTAATGTTGGAGGAAAGGGATATATTCCAATATTTCTGCATTGAGCAGATGATTCTCATGCTATGTTTCATCACTGAACATACTCCAAACAAGGTAAGCCTTCTATCTGCCATCCTGTGACCTTTTTGGTGCAAGAAATTCTGGCACAGAACCGATCTTCCAAAGCACCTAGATCCCAATTAAGATATCTAAGCCCTTTCAAGACTCCAGGCCTCATCCCCCTTAGCAGGTATACCAAAGCTGAGAACGAAGTTCAGCCATCCACACTTCCAACACAGTAATGGACACAAGAGCATCCTTCCTCTCAAGGCCCTACTTGTAGTAGTCATAGTTGACCCTTTTCCTCTGGATGCAGCGGGAATTTTAAGACACTTGCCTACATGGTCCATGCAGAAGCAAGTTATAACAAGGTTAGTTCTTTCTCACCACCTTTCTTACTCCATTCTCCTGACTGTTGCCAGTTAGTCACCTCCCATCCAATTTCATACCATCCAAGATGCACACGGTCTGACCCAGCCTCTCCAGTGAAGGAGACCACAGTTTATGTATAGATAATTTGTTGCTGCTAGCAGAACACTTTCCAAAACAGAGAAACTCAGAAATAGCACAGGGTGGGTGCCACTATGTTAAAGGCCTACGGTTGAGGTCTATACAATGGTAAGATGCTCAAACACTCCTCCCTCCACTAGCACTGACCACTAGCAGCATCAGGATTCAGTAGCTGCACTTGTGAAGCATCTAGCTAGCAACAGGTCCCCTCTCCTTCACCAACAGCATAACTTTAAATCCAACTTGAGACGCCTCTGCCACACTCCAAGTGACTTTTGTCAGTTCCCTCTCTCTCTCCTTTCACCTCAGCTTCTCACACTCCCCTCATCTCCCACTAAGATAGGGGTGAGAGCACGAGGATCCCTGACACTGCCCTTCCCGCTGAGTAGAAATCCCTCGGTATCCTGCTCCAGGACAGCTGCTCCTCTCCCTGGATGCGCCTAGACACACCGCAGCTCCACGGATGCATAGGTCACTCGTGGCCGAGAATCGACAAAGGCTCTGCCCCCTGCTCTCTATAGAGCCAAGCCCTTTCCCTTTTTTTCTGTTTTCTTCAGGAAATCAAGGGATAGTTTTAACATAAGCCGCAACACTACCAACAAAACTCCTGTTTGAACAACCTTCATTTTAGTATCACAAATCCGCTGCCATTAACTCTGGGACAGATGACCACTACACAGCCAACGGAAGACACGCCGTGATCCAAGCGAATTAAATATGGATGGCGTCACGCGGACAGCCGGTCATACGCACCAAAGCAGATCAACCCAAAGGCCTGCACCAAACCCTCCCAGACAAGCACCCCGTCCTTTCACGATAGACAATAGCTCTCGCCGAGCCGCCAGCCGAGAACCGCGGCCTGCCAGCCCCACCACCGCATCTCCCCTCGCTCACAACCCGATGGCGGCGGGTGACGCTGCGGTGATGAACCACGACCCGCCGCCAGCCACGACCAGATCCCATCACTCCCGCCGAGAGCCCCCAGCACTCCGGGGAAACGAGCTGCCCGGCACATGCGGGCAACGGCCCCAGCTCTGCATCAGCTCAGACGAGGAGATCGACCGCCCGCCCGCCCGCCTCACCTTCTTGTCAGCCATCTCCTGCGACGAACTGCTTCAGCACCCGCACCCAGCCTAACAGAAACCGAACGGTACTCCGCCCACGCGCACGCACCGCGCAACGTCTGCGCCGCGGCATCTGCGTTTTTATAGGGCCAGAGGAGGAGTCGGGGGAGGAGTGGACGGGGCGGTGGCGAGCGGTGTGGCTCCTCGGTTCCCCCAACGCCGAAGTGGTTGGGGGTGTACAGCCCATGGCGGATGCTGCTCGGCTGCAGGAAGAACTGTGGGGGTGCGGGGCAGCTCCTGCAGTTCACTGCAGGTTTGACGCTGCGCAAGTATCAGCTAGTGGTAGCACACACCAACGAATTGCGTGGAGAACGTTGTTTTGAAGCTGTTGTTAAAAAAGCTTGGGCACAGTAACAAGCACACACGGGCAAAAGAAGCTACACTGGGTGCTGGTTCCTAACTCGTACTTTGTGGAGGAGACTTCTGGATGCTTGGATGTGGTTTTTGTTTGTTACTTGTTTTGCTCATAGATAGATATATTAAACACACACACACACACACCACTCCCCCAAAAAAACACCATAACCCACTAAGCGTCGGGGATAAAGCCTGGGATGTGTCTGTGCAGCTGCACTTAGTCCTGTACTAGCATTCTTTCCAATCAAACTGGCTCCTATATTATAAATCCATTTGCAGCCCATCCTTCAGGTAAATAAATAAATAAATAAATAAAAATGCCATGTTTCTACCAGGAGAGCAATGAAGAGCTGTACTTTCAATTCCAGACAAAAATGTTATCAAACAACACACGTCTTCACTGAATTCATAATCTTGCAAACATTCTGAGAATGGTAACAGCTCAGACATGGGGCGGGGGTGAGGTTGCAGTCTGAGGAAGTTGTCATAATGTCATTTCCTTGCAATGGCAACGAAAGTTATCTGGGGTGTGCTCATCATTTTTGTTACCAGATTCTGAGGAATCTTGAGGGACATTTTAATTTCGTCACTATTGTTTCTTTGTCACCTGATCACAGATGGATACATAACTGAAAATGTATAGTTCAAATAGGGTAACAATTTCTCTCACTCCTTTCGCGAGCCTTTTTGTCTTGTTAAAATAATGTCGCCATCTCGGGGGAGGGGGGGGAGGGGGGGAATACTGCTGTGTAAAAGGAAGTCTGCAAATTCCTCTTTCTTAGGTTGCATGATAACAGCTCCTCTGCACTCCCACAGAGAGGCGCGGAGAGACAAAGGCGGGAGGGGATATACAATAAAGCCCTGCCCAGATCCTCCTCGGCCCATCACCGGAGCCATCAGCACATCAAAGTCTCATCTCCACATGCCCAGAGGGGCAAAATGGCAGATGGAAAGGAACTGGGGGCTCAGAAGAAATATCACCTGACTGGGCCCCTCCCGGGGCTGCCCCATTGTCCAGGTGTGAAACCCAACGCCCCGAGCGATTTCGGAGCACTTTTCAGGCCGGAATGACGGCGCGGTGGTGTGCGCTGCGGCACGGGGACGACGTTCCACAGGGCTTACAATTAGGAGAAGAATCAGAAGTGGAAGAAGAGAATAGTCTAGGTCATCTGGGGAGGAACAAGTGTGAGAAAGTGGAGAAATAAGGGAAAATAAGGTCTTGTCCCATCTAAAACTCTGGCTGACTAGTGCCTTTCTCTATGCCTCTCCAGCACAGTCTGTCCTAACTTGCCATTAAAATTCATTTCTAACTCTTTTCCTAGGTGACAAACACACTATTTTTTGTGTGTGCATGGGAGCCTGAGTACCAGCCACTGCAGAAGGACTATGGATCAGAGGGGCCCACGTGCCAGTGGTGAAATGAGCTCAGGTGTGCAGGAAGCTGTAAGGCAATAAATGTAAAGGAGGAGCTGGTTCTTGGGAGGATTAGGGGGGAGTCCCAGATGGCTGCCAGAGAGGCCATCTGTGCCAGCAACTGGAGTATGGCTGCAGGCTTCAGGTCTCAAATCATCAGGTGCCAGCAAAAGGGGAGTCTGTGATTCAGGCGTGGATTGAGTATCTGTATTTGTATATGTATGTAGGTTGCTCCAAAAGTAATGCCCCCTATTTCTTTCTATAGAAACTCCCAACAGATACAAAGGGCACAATAACACTGTTGGATAGAGCAAATTCTCAGCTACAAAACACAGTTTTTCAACGTAGTCACCACCATTAGCTATGCATTTTCACCTGTGGTGAACCTTCATGCTGTGCTTGTAAAAATCTGTACCAGTGAAGGTGATCCACTGTCACCACTGTTGAAATGTACCACCCACTGTGCTCACATCCACTGTTTAGTTTCCATAAATACTCAACAAGGGTTGATAAACGTCAACAGGTGCATTTTTTTTCCTCACAGAGGAATTCACTTCCTTCACATATGCTTCCATGTCAGACACCGTGTTGTCAGACTGACCTTCTACTGCCATCTGTCACATGGCAACAAAACGTAAAGGAATCTTGGCAGAAAGGTTCAACCTACTGCCATACCATCAACATCCACCTCTGACGTCGTGGGTCAACATAATAAAATAGGAGGCATTAATTTCAGAGCAGCCCTCACATTTCCCACTAGTAGACATCCCTGCTACTCAGTTTCAGGGGGGAAAGGTGGTTGTCAGGTTGGGGTGCTGTTTGTGCTCATGTAAATGCTCGAGTATGTGTGGCGGTCACATATATAGATATATATGTGGTAAATATATCTCTTCGTGTACATGTCACTACTGGGAATACAGGCCTGGTTGCATTTGGGATTGAGGAGCTACGAAGCCTTGCTTCTACCAGGCTGCCAGATCTAGCCCTAGCTCCCTAACACTGACTAATCTTGGCTCACATTTATTTTTCTTGTCCCTAGATTATTATCCACTTAATTGCAAACATAGCAAACTCCACCTTGAATCTGATTACATAGATGTCTCAATCTCTGGCATTAGCTCTGAATATATTCAATTACTGGTTAACCTGTGAAGTCACTATATTTGGAGACAGTCTAAGCATTTCCAAATTTTGGAGGAAATCTCCGGGCAGAAAAAAAAAAATCTGCTCAAATTGCATCACTCATACTTTCTTCTTGGCCCATATGACTCAGTTGCAAGTACTGGGAAATCCACATTTCAAGATTACATTAATCTAATCATGAAGATTGATTAAATTAGTTTAAATACATGGTTAGCTTCTACTCCAACTTAGAAGCAATACAAGTTTAGCTGAAAATTATGTCTCTGATACAAGATGCAGAACAAACTGAGTGACAGTTTCTTATCTTTATAGAGCCGATGGAGTAAATGGCAGTAAAAAAGAGACAGAAGTTGAAAATCCATCACTGAGAACCAAAGTTCCCTAAAAAATGCTGAAACCCTCCCATTTCAGTTTGTTTTCCTCCAGTTATTCTGCTGGTACTGAAGTACTTAATTTTGAAGGTTGTATCACAATCTGTTCTTCTTAAATATCACTTTTGTTTCTGTCCTAGGACGCACATCTACTTCCCACATTGTTTTTATGAAGATCATTTTTATGAAGATCATCCTTTGAGTAGCTATGGGGGAAGTATCTTAATGCTTCCTTAGCAGAGACGACTGATACTGCACCAACTAAAACTACCCATTTAATATGATTGGGTTGGGTTTTTGTTTCTTTGCTTTTTTATGTGTGTGTTGTTGTTGTTTTATGTATGTGAATATAATAATAGAATAATAGAATCATCAAGGTTGGAAAAGACCTCCAAGATCATCTATTCCAACTGTCCATCTACCACCAAACCATGTGCCTTAATACAACATCTAAGCGTTTCTTGAACAACTCCAGGGATGGTGACACAACCACCTCCCTGGGCAGCCTGTTCCAGCACCTGACCACTCTTTCAGAGAATAAATTATTCCTAATATCCAGCCTGAACTTCCCTGGCACAATTTGAAGCCATTCCCTCTAGTCCTATAGCTAGCAAGGCTGGAGAAGACACTAATCCACAACCTGCTTTCAGGTAGCTGTAGAGAGCTGTAATATTCAGAGAAACCTTATAGACAGCTGGAGTTTATCAGTGCATCCCATAGAGGTGCAGTGTCGGGACCACAAACTCCCATCATCCACCCAGTGCTTGCTCCCATCAGCCTGGCTGGAGTGTCCCATGCTGTGCAGCGTGCTGCCAGTTAGCTTCTGTGCCTGGTGTGAGGTCTGCATTCAGCTCCACTGCCTGCAGTCCATGTAATGCTCCCAGATGTGCTCCTATTGCTTGGGGCTTGAGGGGTGGGCCTGGTGTCCGCGTGGAGGGAAGGTGACCCCTCCCAGAGACTGCTCCCTTCCCCAAAGAGCCCACATCACAGCTGGCAAGCAGCATCTGCACTGTTCACATGCAGGGTAGCTGGACAGCATGTTCAACATTATTACGTTACGTTACTCCTACATCATAGGAGTGTAATAATTGCAATAGAGAGCTGTAATAATTGCAAGTGTAATAACTGCATGTAGTTGGAGACCCACTGCAGGTTACCAGTTGCCAGCCAGCCAGATTTTCAAGGAAAGGCCCAGACAGAACTTCACGCTGACTGCCCCACAGTAGGATACACCAGTATCCTAGCCATAGAACAATGTGAATTGGGAAAGACTCACTGTATACTTGAGAAGCTTCATTTATTTTAGCTTTGGATCTCTCACATAACTAAAATGGTGCATGTTAAATAATGTTTTATTTCCAAGTAACATACATTTTCCAACTGTTTTTATCAGAGAATGTTTATTCAGCATTAAGAAAGAACTCCAACAACAAGCAAGCCTGTTCGTATTTTATCACAATGGTTGGAGCTGGAAAGCAGTCCAGCCAGAACCACCTTGCTTTGGTCTTTGAGCATAGCAGTGGAGCTCCAACACGCATGATTTTCTCTGGCAAACACATTTCATATACACAAGATCAAGGTCTTGGCTCAGAAAGTACAATGAGAAGGCATAGGAAGCTGAGTGCTAAAAAATATTTTTTATATTATCTGTGCCTCCACAATTTATCGGGAAAAGGAACTGATCAGCAGGAACTGATCAATTCAGCATCATTACACTTGCTGTCCGAGCAAGTTTCTGGCAAAATAAATTCCACCTTAGCCTAGCTGCTTTGTCATATCTACTCAGTATTCAGTCAGCTGGAAATGTTCCACGAAGTTCTTTCCAGCCTCTTGTTCTCCTTAAGTTACTTACCACCCTTCTTTGTTCTGCATTCAAATTCCAAAGGATTGTGGTGAATCCTTTCTCATGTTTCTTTCTGTTTTGCCTGGAGAACAAATTCTTCAGAGATAAGAAAAGAATGAACAAGGAGAATTATTATGCAGCGTTTGCCTTGAGAGATGATTTTGGCTTTTCTGTTGTGTTTCTAACAAAAGCGTATTCAGAACAAAGTAGAGAGAACAAGAGCCAGCACGGGCCAGATGCATCCCCCACTAACCGTGAGTAACTTTCATTGAGCTGAGAAACAGTGGGAGAAAGAAGGAAAGATAAAAGGGAGAAACAAGATGATGGGTGAGGAATAGGTTGGTCTGTAGACAGCAGAATGTTAAAAGAGTGAGAAGAGAGATAGAGAACGGAGAGACAGAAGACAAAACCAAATTAAAACAAAACAAGAAATGAAAATGCATAGTAAGGTGAAAAAGAGAGAATTAAACAGATTAGAAAAACAACGTAGAGAAATAAAAGAAAATAAAGGAAAAGGCAGCAGCAGACTATGAGAGAAAATGGATAACAGGTGAGTTGATAGAAAAGGCAAACACAAGCCGACAGAAGTACAGAAAGAAATTGTGGAATCACCAATGAGGAGAGCACTCTCATTAATCCAAAGTCTTCTTTAACCTCTGCCTTTTTCCATGGTGAAATATATCTGAAGCTTCTTAAAACTTACCTAATTAGCCTAGTCTGTTAATCAAGTCATTACAGTCAAAAGCTTCTAATAATTTAACGATCACTTCCAAAGGGGAAGTAACTTTTTCGAGGGAAAACAAACAAACAAAAAACTGCAGGAACCAACATGCAGGAGAGTAAACCATGAGCAATAGCATCATGGTGAGAGCTGTTTCCTGCATCCAGCTCTGCACTATGAGAGAGATGTGACAACAGCCAGAGAGTCTTTTGAGGTTCCCCTGTTTCGCTACCCATAGGCCTCATCCACTTCTTTTGCTCTAAGCCACCTACCTATTCTTTTTCTGATTAAAGTTGCAAAGGCAACCAGGCTTTCCACCATAGACAGAAGCTGTATATTTCTGTATGTGTTGTTGTTGATGGTGGTTTTTTTTTTTGTTTTTTTTTTTTTTTTTTTTTTTGGTACTGTCTTTGTATCAGTCTTTAATATTGGTCTATATCTAAGAATAGTAATAATAAAGATATATGCATGAGACTCATGGAGAATGCTGTAGAAACGTTTTCATAACCAACAGTCCTTTTTATGATCCTTCTCCATTTTTGCCTTCTTTTTTCTGGTGTCTGCAGGCAACAGGTGAGCTGTCTGAAACTGCTCAGAAGCTCCTCAGCTTTGAGGTGCAGCAGGGGCTGTGGAAGTAGAAGGCACTGGTAGAGCTGTGCTGGCAGCTCAGGGGTAAGTTGCCAGGAGGCTGCACGCTTTGGCCAAAATATCTGCGGCAGGGTTTTTAATAGTCATTGGATCTTACTAGGGTTTTCTCTACCCTGAGCAAGAAACTGAATTTGAGAGGCAGCAGATGAAAACATACTGGCTATTTAAATTCACTTTAAAAACATAATCATAAATGGAGAAAAAAATGTTCAGACTAGTAAAATTAAAAAGCTATTTTCCTAGCAAAGTCCTGACCAGCATCATAGCAATAGGAAAGCACGCTAGGTTCAGTTGAGTGGTTGGGTTGGGGACCAATTCATAAAGAGACCAGAAGAGGAACAGAAGGTGACAGATGAGGCAGTTCAGTTGAGTCTTCTGTTGAGACCATTCCCTTCTTTTCTTGAGGACTGAACAGCAGCATAATGAGTGGGTTTTTTTAATTAGTCTTCTCTAAAATAATCTTTATTTCATATTCTTGAGAAAACAATATATTCGGGGGGGTGGGGGGGGG
>PPHD01000204.1:47366-67364 GCA_002909625.1 Bambusicola thoracicus | reverse complement strand
AGAAAAGTTATTTCTTAATGGGAAACAGTTTTTCTCTGGAAGATATAAAAAGAAAACCTCTCAAGTACATGCAGGGCACTGAACAAACCCAAAAGAGAGATGACAGAATGTTTGATGTACTCTTTCTGCTTAAAGAGATGCAACGCTGCAATAACACAGATACTATCCAGAAAGCATTTGTTTTTTCACAGCATTTTATGCCTAGCCTAGCCAATCCAGAAGTGCAGTAGGTGCCAGGGCATGCTGTCTGCTGGCACATAGAGCCAGTCTTGGCCCGCACACCATGGCATGGGGTAGAGACATTTTGGCAATGTAAGCCACTTTATCTCTTGTCCCCATTTAGGCATACTTTTCACACCCCAACATTAGCAACAGAAAGCTATGCACACAGCCAGTACATACACACGCAGTATGCAGAGGCAAACCCACCCACTATGCACACACACTCCCCAACAACTACATGTATTAGACAAATACATATATTAACACAGCAGCTCAGATACAAACACACTCACATATAACGAGGCCCAAGCAGAGCTGCAGATTCACAAATACCACTGCTGGAGACATTTCTCATCATGCTATATATTCTGCTCCCTATTACATGGCCTGAATCACATTGTATTTCCCAGCAGCTCCATGTAGGGTTGTAGCATGGGGGGAAAGAGTGAGCAGGGACTGTGAAACTGGCTTAGTAAGACCATGTGTAATTACAGTAGCAAGATTCACAAATAAATAAAGGAAATAAAGCCTCTGGATAACCACTCTGCTCTGTTCTGCAGCCTTGTTCACCTCACTGCTGCAATTTAAAATTAGCTGCTGATGAACTGGCGGAGTTCAACTCAGAGAAGACAGGATTTGAGACATGTTCTCCTCTTTTACTGGGTATGTCACACAGTGGCTAAGCCAGCTAGTGCACAGGGAGATGCTCTAACTTGCCCTATGGCAGTGCTACTCCTTCCCCAACACCATACAGCATACTGTATTTCTGCTCAGTAGCACTGAGTAGAAGTAGCTGTCTATGTATTGTTACAAGCAGGATGGAAAAGGAGGTGATGTGAAGAGTACTCTAAAGTGCTCCTCTCCATGAACAGTGGACCAGAAAGAATGAGGGTAAACCACAACTAGGAAGAGCCACCTTAGATTGCCAGTCTAGCTCCACATCGTCAGCCATCAGAGAGAGGGAAGAAAGCATCATGGCACACAGTCCTTCCTTCCCACCCCAGCAATTCTGCCCTCCCATCCTGGACACCAGCAACCTTGGGGTTGGCATCTCCCTTACATCAACTGCTTATGCTTCATTTGCCTTCCTTTTTCTTGCAAAACTCAGGCCATCAGCACAGCTGCTGGGCTTGCCCCCACCCCACACATTTGGAGGAAGGCCTCCCTCCAGAGACAGCCTGTTTTCCTAAGGGTTTGTGTTGCCACTCTTGGAAGATGGTCAGTGACATTTCTGGGCAGATGCACAACAGCACCATGCTACAGTGCCACAAAAGCAGGACAGTGATGAGGAGCACACCCAAGCCTGCTCCCCAGTGTGTGCACAGGGCTGGCTAGAGCAGCTTGGGATGAACAGGATGCAGCCCCTGCAGGAGGGCTATGTAGGCTCCCAGTGGGTCACAGCCACCTTCTTCACCATCCAGTAATCCTGCCCTTTATTCTGTCCTGCTTATGCAAACCAATCTGGCTTTTCTATTGCTTCCTCTAGATGCTCCTCACACTGGATGATTTGTGTACTCTGCCTGCCAATACTCACTTCCACTCCTACACACACACGTATCTGCTTGCCTCTGCCCCCCCCATCTTTTTGAAAAGTAGCATGATTACTTTCATCTACCTGGCTGTGTGAGGGTGCTGAGTACAAAACTGCTGGGGGGGAGGAGATTCTCAGAGGTCTATATCACTTGTATTTTTCTTTATAAAACTTTCTGAGTTCTGACACATATATGTGACATTGTGCTACTGCATGTCTGTACAAATACTAGTATCTGAGGTAACCAGTGCATTAATTCATAAAATTGAAATGTGCACGCGTCTATTCTTTTATACTCATGAATATATACATATATATATGCGCTCATGCTTTTACATCTGAGGATACATTAAAACATCTAAAATATCTGTACACATGCTTCTATGTTGTACTCAAGAACCTTAACCTGATCAGGGATTTCAATCATCCAGATATCTGCTGGGAAAACAACACAGTGAGCTGCAAGCAATCCAGGAGACTCCTGGAGCCCATTGACGATAGACTTCTAGTTCAGGTATTGGGCAGATCAACCAGAGGTGAAGTGTTGCTGGGCCTGGTGCTCACCAATGTGAGAAAATTGTTAAAGAGGCGGTCTCAAATGCAGCAACCATGCCCTGGTTGCATTCGTGATCTAGAGAAATGTGGACCTGGAAAAGAGTGGAGCCAGGACCCTGAACTTTGGGGAGCAAACTTGAGGCTGCTTAAGGAATTGTTGGATAAGATCTCCTGGGCAGCTGTCCTTAGAGATAAAAGAGTGAAGCAAAGCTGGTGACTCTTTAAAGATGCCTTTCTGAGAGCACAAGAGCTCTCTGTCCCCCAGTACAGGACAAACAGGCAGAGGAGGCAGTTCAGCAAGGACCTGCTTGTCAAATTGAGAGAAAAGAAGGGCATATACAGGCAGTGAAAACAAGGATGTGTCATTTAGGAAGAATAAAGGGATACTGTCCAGACATACAGAGATGAGATTAGGAAAGCCAAGGCACAGATGCAACTGAATCTGGTGAGGGGTGTTAATAACAGCAAGTAGAGGTTCTACAGGTACATTGGTCAGAAGAGACAAGCCAAAGAGAACATACCTCCTCTGATAAATGAGAAAGCATAAATGGCTACAAAAGATAGAGAGAAAGCTGAGGTACTCGTAGTAGCTCATTGGAGTTCTTTGCCTCAGTCTTCACTGGCAGCCAGGATTCTTATATTTCTCACATCTCTGAACCCCACATCCCTGAAACTCTAGGTGGGAACTGGGAGAGTAACTTGCCCCCCACTATAAGGGTAAAGAAGTCCAAGATTGCTTCAAGAGACTGAATGTGTACAAGTCTATGGGGCTGGACAACATACATCCCAGGGTTTTAATGGAGCTGCCTACTGTGGTTGCTGAGCTGCTCTTCATTATATTTTTGAAAAGTCGTGGCTGTCAGGCAACGTCCTCCATGACTCATTTATAAGAAAGGGAGGAAGGAGCATCTGGGGAATTACAGGCCTGTGAGTCTCACATTTCTGCCTGGGGAGATCATGGAATAGATCCTCCTGGACAACATGTTAATGCATATGAGGGATTAGCAGGTGATTTGAGAAAGCTAGCACAGCTTCACCAAGGGGAGATCATCCCTGACCAATCTAGTGGCCTTCTATGATGGAGTGACAACACTGGTGGACAAAAGGAAGGTAACTCATGTCATCCACTTGGACTTCTGCAATTCTCTTGACATGGTCCCCCACCACATCCTTATCTCTAAATTGGATATATATAGATTTGAAGGCTGGTGGATAAGGAATTGGTTGGAAGGCCACAGTCAGAGGGGTTGTGGTCAATGGCTCTATGTCCAGGTAGAGACTGGTGATGAGTGGTGCTCTCCAAGGGTCTGTCTTGGAACCGGTACTCTTTAACATCTTTATCAATGACATACATGATGGGATCTAGTGCACCCTTGGAAAGTTGCTGAGAGTGCACTCGACCCCATTCTTTCTCATTTCTCAGGAAGCAGTTCATCCCGAGAAAGAATAAGGCAAGTAAGAATGCCAGAAGATCTCCATGAATTAACAAGGAGCTCCCGGACTCACTTAGGTGCAAAAAGAAAGTCTATAGGGAGTGGAAGCAGGAACAGATTACCTGGGAAAACTACAAAGATGTTGTCTGAGCAGTCAGGGATCAGGTTAGGCTAAACCCAGATAATATTAAATCTAGCCAGGAACATAAAGGGGAACAAGGAAAAATTCTACACGTATATCAGTGATAAAAGGAAGGTCAGGGAAGATGTGGAGCCTCTCCAGAAGGAAACTGGAGCCCTGGTCATGAGGGATATGGAGAAAGCTGAGGTACTCAATGACTTATTTGCCTCAGTCTTCACTGGCAAGGGCTCTAGCCACACTGCTCAAGCTGCAGAAAGCAAAGATAAGAATGGGGAGAAGGAAGATCTGCCCATTTTAAGTGAAGATCAGGTTCAAGACCATCTAAAGAATCTGAAGGTGCGCAAGTCCAAGGCATGTGACAAGATCCATCCACAGATTCTAAGGGAACTGGTGGATGAAGTTGCCAAACCCATCATGTTTGAAAGGTCATGGCAACATGGTGAAGTCCCTGAAAAAGGGGAAACATAACCCCCATTCTCAAGAAGGGAGAAAGGAAAGACCTGGGGAACTACAAGCCAGTCAGTCTCACCTCTGTGCTTGGCCAGATCATGGAGCAGATCCTCCTGAAGACCCTACTAAGGCATATGAAAAATAGAAATGATGTGATTGGTGGTAACCAACATGTCTTTACCAAAGGCAAGTCATGCCTGACAAACTTGGTGGCCTTTTATGATGGAGTACAGCATCAGTGGATAAAGGAAGAGCAACTGATAACATCTACCTGGACTTGTGCAAAGCACTGTCCTGCATGACGTTCTGATTGCTAAATTGGAGAAAAATGGATATGATGAATGGACCACTCGCTGGATAAGGAACTGGCTGGATGGCCACACTCAGAGAGTTGTGGTCAATGGCTCAATGTCCAAGTGAAGACCAGTAATGAGTGGTGTTCCTTGGGGATCAGTGCTGGGATTGATGCTATTTAACATCTCTGTAGACAACATGGAGAGTGGGTTTGAGTGCACCATCAGCAAATTTTCAAATGACACCAAGCTAAGTGGTGGAGTTGATACGCTAGAGGGAAGGGATGCCATCCAGAGGGACCTGGACAAGCTTGAGAGGTGTGCCCATGTCAACCTCATGAAGTTCAACGAGGTCAGGTGCTCAACATGAGCTGGCAACGTGTGCATGCAGCCCAGATGGTAAATGAAAAACTTAGCTTGAGTCAGCAGTGTGTGATTGCAGCCCAGGAGGCCAACTGTATCCTGGGCTGCATCAGAAGAGGGGTGGGTCCCAAACAGTAAAGATGTGGGGCTTTTGGAGATGGTCCAGAGGAGGGCCACAAAGATGATCAGAGGGCTAGAGCACCTCTCCTATGAAGACAGGCTGATGGAGCTGAGTTTGTTCAGTCTGGAGAAGGGAAGGCTGCAGGCACACTTCATTACACCCTTCCAGAATTTAAAGGGAGATTATAAACAGGAGGGAAATAAACTTTTCACACAGGTAGGTAGTGATAGAACAACGGGGAATTGTTTTATACCAAAGGAAGGGAAGATTTATTTATTAGATGTCAGGGGGAAGTTTTTCATTGAGTGGGCAATGAGGTGCTGGAACAGGCTGCCCAGAAAGGTTGTGAATGCCCTGTCCATGAAGGTGTCCAGGGTGGATGGGGCCTTGGGCAGCCTCATCTAATACTTGATCTAGCTGTTGTCAACTCTGCCTGCAGCAAGGGGGTTGGAACTTCATGATCCTTGAGTTCCCTTCCAACCCAAGCCATTCTATGATTCTATGATACCTACTTAATGCATGAAAAGTACATCAGTACATTAGTATGTTTTTTAAGCTTAGCCTAGAGGAGGAGTCCCTGCAAAATTCTGTATGCCTGCTTGAGAAACAGGGTTTTTGAAGTGACTGGGTATGTGGTCATCCCTCATATCTCTGAAGAGGGGTTTTCACACAGGGTGCACAGGGAATGCTGTCCTAGTAGATGTTCTCATCTTATTCCTGATATAGCCTCTTCCAAATCTGTGAGGTGCAGGACTTGGCATACACATTTTCACTGTATGGACAGATAGATCTTTCTACTAGAGTTCCTACTGTTCCTGTCAACATTAGTTTAGGAAGCAGAGTGGAAGCTAACAGGTAGAGCTTGATTACTCCTCCGTGGCAACTCCCAGCAGAGGCTGCTGTGGAAATCGCATAGATAGCATAGATGGGCCAGTGGTTGCTCTGGCCCAGGCCTCTCCCAGGAGACAGCTTTGTAAACTGGAAAGGTCAGTCTTGGCTGCACAGCTCATTCCCTCCAGTCTGCATTTCTCCATCCAGAGTTCTCTCTCAAGATTATTTCATTTGCTCCAAAATAACTCATACCTCAGGTCAGCTTCTGGGAGGTCAGAGACTCCTTCAAGAACAGGCAGAGATGGCTTAGATATCTTCAGCATTTAGAAGATTCAGTTCTGAGTTCTCCAGAGATAACACAAATTATAGGATGACTAGAAGAAAACAGGCTCAGAATTACTCTTTGCCTTTTCATCTGTGATAGCAGCAGTTCCCCATCACCTACACCACTTTTTACAACAGGGACATCACTCTTGGAGAGTTCAGGGGTTTTGGGAAGGTTTTGCAGGTCTGTATCACATAAGAAACACTATCACATTTGGCTACAACTGCAGTGCCTGAACAGACAGCTGGCAGGCAGTGAGAATAAGCTGTCCATCTCACAGCTCCAGGTAGGGCTAAGAGGAATCCATAGGAGAAGCCATCACATATCTTTTCAGGAGTAAAAGCCTGGCTTCAGGTCAGTGCTTCTGCACAGATTTGTTCCAGTTTAATTGACCAGGTGGGAACAGCGTGCATTTTGTTTGCAAGAGATTATACTCCTGAATTAGCTCTCCTGCCAAGTCTCTTATCGTTCTGCAAACAATATGTGTAAGGGAAAAAGGACCTGGGAAAAAACTGACTGAATGTATAAGGAAGACTGTAGATTCCTCTGCTGATGACACAGATAAGTAGAACTCGCCATTCCCTAGCTTAGAAGTTAAACTAAAGAAATGAGATGGCAGGTTTAGAATTGCAAGGAACCATAGTGGAGGACTGTGTGCTGGCCGGACTGTTAACCCCAGCTACTAAGAGAGCTCCAGCAGTGCCGAGGGAAAAGAGAGGTAAACCACCCACGGGGAAAGATAAAGAAAGACAAAGGGATTCAAACAATCTTTAAAGCTGTTCTCTTCAGCCAGTTGTCTTCGCCCTACGAAGTAACACATTTAAATATCTGTCATTCTCCTGCTACAAAGCCCTGCCCTGGGGCCAGAGGCCACATTCGCACCCCGTCTATGTGCTTTGGTTTTACCTTCTCATGTGACCTTCCTCTAGCCACCTTTTGGGCTCTTCTGCATTTGTGCCTTCCTCCTGTCAGGTCGACTTTTATCTTTTTTCACTAATTTCCCTTTCTCCAAATCTTCTTCTATTCCATTGTGGTTTCTGTGTCCACCTCTTTCCCTAATGCTGTGTTTGCTTCTATACAATGCACATCTTTCTGTGCACTCCCGTTCCCTCCGCAGTTAGTCCCTTCCCCAGCTCTTCCTTTCCGCACTCCTTCCCTCCTCCTTTGCTTTGTCATTGCCTGCACTCCCTGCCTCTCTCCCAGCATTCTGGTCCTGCCTCTGACGGCCCCTGGGGAAGGACGCTGTGGTCGGCACAAGCGGGGGTGGAGAGTTGCCCTCCTCTGTCCTTGAATGCTGTCACCAGCCTTCGGGAGACAGGCGCTGGGGGGAGCTGAGCGCATCCCGTGCAGGCTCGCACGTCCTCTGCAGGCTGCGTGCCTCGGTGCGGTACAGCCCTGCGCTTGTGGCGCAGTAGAAGGGAGGCTGCAGGCTAGGGTGTTTGGGAGGCAGAGCTAGTGCTACGCGTGGAAGCCTCAAAAACATCAGCATTCAGAGGACTGATATGATGAACAGCTTTTTAAACGCAGCTGGAGCATTCCCTACGTGCTCAGCCACTCTGCAGAGGCCTCTCAGCCCTGCATGTTGCTTATGGTGCCTTTGTCCTGCAGTACGCCATGGAGTTTCTCTCAGTGCTCTTCTCTTGTGACCTACCAGTCCCCACCACACACACATACACTCCCCACCCACACACAGCTGTGTGCATCTTTTCCTAAGCGGTTACACTTCTGAGGAACCAAATTCCTAAGCGGTTATATTTCTGAGGAACTGCCATGTCAGCCTGACAGGCATCCTCCTTGGGAAACTGAATTTCTTCAGCAACAGAGAGAAAAGAAAACAGAAACAAACAAACTAACTAACTAACTAACAAGAAAACATATAGATCGAGATTTTTCTGGGCTATCACCTTCCACTCAGAAATACAGTAGTATTAGGTGGTAGGAATAAAAGAAATGCCAAAACACAAGAAGGCTTAGCTGAGTATGAGCATGGGAACTTAGATGGTGGTGTCAGGGGCTGTGCCTTTGAGCCAAATGTCCCCAAGTACTGCTGCATTATTTGTGCTTGTACAGCCAGCTGGAACCAGACTCAGAACAGATCTTGTCAGATCATCAAGCTTCAAGGGATCACAGAACAATATGTGAAGTGCTTCAAAATATGTAAGAAATTTCACATTTTGCATCCATAAGACATGTATGCAAATGCCCCATTTTGGTAGCACTGCAGAACCTCATGGCCTTGATTCCAGGCTAAGATGCCAGAATGCTGACCACTCCAGCACAAACACATTCTCAGCACCTTAAATGAAAACAAAGAACCCAGAAGAAGATATGATTACTATAGATCCAAAAAGACAATAGTTAGGGGGACTGTAATACAAAAGGGTCTTGAGGAAATCGGTGAATTCCAGAACTCTTGAGGCTATGTTTACTCAGCACTGCTGGGAGCTGTCTCCCTCCAGAGGACACTTGCAACCTATGTCTTTCTAACACTCACCCTTCTTACTTTTAAAAGAAAAAGAAGAATCTGCTCTTTCTCCTCACTGACATAATAACTCTATGATTAGAGCTATACCCCAGATCCCAAGAACCATTTTCATATTTTTCACTAACTGTGGGAATACAAGAAAAATTGTTTAGAGCAGCAGCTGTGCAGCAAGATAAACAGCATGAGAACCAAGGACACCTCTAGAAGAAGAAAGAACAGCTTGCGGCTCTGATTGGATAAACACCCGCATGAACAGTTGAAGAGTGTTTGTAGAGTGCTCTGTTGACGTGTAAAGGTGGATGGGAAAGCTAGAAAAAGAAAACTTGTGAAGGTATATAAGTAATGTGAGAACTTGTAATGAACGATTTGGATCATTCACATCTGAGTACATGCATCAGACGCTGCAACTAACAGATCATTTTTTCTACATTCCTCAGCATAGTCTTAATGAATCCAGAAGTTGCCATTGAAGGACAAACCCACTCACCACACTGTTATCATCTTCATAGGGTCTTCAGCTTTTCTTTAGGCCTCATATAACTCCCTGTTTTAGTCCTTGAAATAAACTTATTCTCCATCTATTCTGGTAAGTTCAACCATGCATGTGGTCAAAAACAGAGATGAAAAGCCAAGATCACGTGCTTCCTGTGCCCTTGTCGGGTAAGGTAGGGATCATGCTGCCTCATGCTTGATTTGTGGCCCAATGCATCTTCTTCTTTGCAGGGGGATGTGTCCCACTACCTAACCTAGAATTTGCTGTCACTAACTTATTAGGGCCTCCACCACCCCAGTTGCCTCCAGTGGTAAGAAGGACTTCATAAGGAAACTCTTCTAGAATAACATGCTTGCATTTGATGTGGTGTCTGAAAGCAATGACAGAAATTTGCCTCCAGTGTATGACAGCCATTGAGTGGGTTTTTTCCAGGAACAAGTTGTTTATGTGTAGTTGCCTTAACACCATCTCCCTTAAGGCTCCTAAGACTGTACTGAAATCTGACTGCAACATGATAACCACTGCACTACTGGTTTCTATTAGAATTGGCAGCAGAACAAAGCAGAGTGAACTGCAACACTGAAGTGGGCCTGAGAACTTCTCTCTCAAGGGAGGAAGGTATGTGAACAGGTGGTGGTGGAATACAGTTGCCTAGACCTACTGTTCAATTACACAAAGTGTTCTGTCACTACAGCTACCACATCATTCCTTTTCCCCAACTTCAACTCTCACCAGTCTTTCTAGGTCTTGTATGATACCACAGACAGCAACTGAGACAGTAATGGAAAGGATAAGGAAAGACTGAAAGTAAAGAATATGGGAAAGAAAATATGTGTCTTTCAGAAAATGAGAGCATGCCAAGAAAGATACAGCAAGAGAAAAACAATATGCAGGTTAAGACTATATGTGAGAGAAATATATTTGTGAGAGAAAGAACAAGAATCATACAAATGAATAAAAGGAGAAACAAAGATGGACAGCTGATATAGAAATATTTATTTTTCTAGCAGGCTATATTCTTTTGACTTTCAGAAAGCAACTGAGTAAAAGTTGCATGACAGTGTAAGGGAAGGATGCTCTTGCAGTGGTTTTGAGCAAAGTGAAGCAACTAGTGCATCACTGAGAAATAGGGACAGAACACGGGCAGGAATCTTTCACTATTCACAGAAGGGTTTTCTCTTCAGTTGTTAAATTGTTACTTCAGTGACTCACTAACTTGGAGGTTTTCAAAGCTCCTCTTGGTCAAGAGATGTCTCCTGAGTCATACCTAGTATTAGGTGCAGGCTTTCTGCAGCTTCTTGTAAAGTCATAAAGGATGAAGGCCCCCCAACTATTCACCCTAGCCTATGTCAAGTGTTCAGGTTTTCCTGGGAACTTGGGACCCCAAGCTTAACCACCCTTAAGAGGTCCGAAGACTTATCAGATAACATATTATTCAACCTTTCAGAAAAATCACTCGATCAGCAAAGGTAGGACAATAAGCTAGTTACACGAGATCCTAAATCCTGAATTGACCTAAAAGTGCAGTGAAGCTTAGAATTACATAAATAACAGATTGATCTGCAAGTGATTCCTAGTCAAGTGTTAACGCAAGATTTCTGGGAATGCATTAAACTGTGGGGTGAAATGTAGTAGTAAAATACATGTGTGACCACTATTGCAGTGTCCATACAGCAGACTCAAGCCTCTCTGATTCCCATCACATTTTGTGCAAGCCTAGATGTAAGAACTGGAATTACTTCCCCATGGCAGCTACTCCCCTAATTGTTCCAGAATTTACCCCACAGAGCTCAGAATAATGCAGAAACTAACAAATTAAACAACTGCTGACATGTCTTTCAGAGTATGGAACCAGCCAGGCATGATTATAATACAACTAATCAGTGCTCCAAAAGGGTCCAGTTCAAAACACGATGACACTGTAGAAAACACTGTATATAAGCAGTAAGAGTTAGCCATGTCTTGAAGATTAATCTCAAGACCTACACAGATAAGAAAAAAGAATTAATATTAATTCTGCTTTGCTGATATGGGAACCAGGTGAAGACCAATTACTTGGTTTAGCCCAAGAGAAAATTTACAATAGAGTTAAGCCAGATGGAAAAATAGGGAGACCTAGAGCAGTGCTTCACTAGCTAGTCACTTCATGAACTCTCCCTGGATTAAAAGCAGACACCATGATACCAACAGCTGTTATCTTTGTTAAACAGAGCTGCTACAAATGTTGTATTTTCAATGTGTTTCACATTCACCCTAGATTCCATGCTCCTTTATTTACTTGATGCCTCTGGCATAAAAGAATAATGTGCTGGGAAGCAGAAAAGTACAGTTATGGATCATAAACCCTAACTTGCCTGCTGGAAATGTACAAAGCTGATACTATCTATGATTCTGTGATTTTTATTGGTAGAATACATGTCACTTTCTGTCCATCTAGTCCAGATTACAAGAAAAAAAACTACTTTTAAAGTTGCAGTCCATTTTTTTTTTTCTATTTAGATGTTTTAGATTGTTTAGATGTTTTTTTCTGCTTAGATGACTAGAAAATTGATATTCCAGTAAGACCCAAAACAGGACATTCTTCCTAAATCAAGGACATTCACTGACTGGTGTTATGCACCAAAAGAAGTTGGGGTACAGACATTCCAATATTGCTGTACAACATCAAAATGTTGTTGTGACTACCTATGTGAGCACAAGCATATTCTTACTTTTTACTGAGTGGAATAAGTATTGTTCAGTACTGTTATACTGTTCCTAAACTGCTTTTAGCAGTAGACAAGAAAGGAACAAATTACCACTGAAGAATATAACACTGAAGAATATATGTAAAAAACACAAGCCATTCTTGCAGCCCTATGACCTGTTTCCCTCACAGGCACCTTCGAAGGGCTAAACTAATCATTGGTGGATTGTAGCATAGTAAAAGACCTGCCTTAGCCCTATAACAGAATGGTCATGACATGCTCAAATACCATACATCTTTTTCTGCCTCTAATTTTTGTTTCCTCTGTGGCCTAATTTCCCGATCTGGTGTAGACTGCTAACACTAAAGCACGTTTCTATGAATCTAGCACGTTCTCTCTTCTCAGTGTTCTCTGGAACAGCTGTCTCCTCCTTCCAAACTTGACTGGTTATGTGGCAGCAGATGTAGAAGACGAACCAGTCCCCTGTCCCTTCACTGGATTAGTTTTCAAGTTGCCCAGAAGACAGCAGTTTGGGTCTTCTGTTTTCTGGTAAAAAAAAAAAAAAAAAAAAAAAAAAAAAAAAAAAAGCTATTTAAATTCAAAGAGAGATGTAGTTCACAATCACACAGACAGCCACACAGCTCACAGGCAATAAACTGTGTTGACATTTCTTGGTGGACACCAGTTTTTACAGCTCCACTCTTCTTTTTCCCTCCTCTACAACATGATCAGCTTGTAAACAGTCTTAAAGTCTGACAAAACAAATTAAAGTGTCTGAAACAGGTAATTCTATATGGAAAAACCACTGATATGGGGACATCTTCCCTCCAAATTCCTATCTGAGTCTGACTTGTAAGGCAATTCCCTGTGTTCCACTGCAAGTTTCCACAATGAAGTAGCTTACCCTTGCTTAGCTGTTTTTGCATCTGTTCATTTCTGACATCCTTTATACAGGGAGGCACAATCAAAATAGGAGCACACTTACACAAGATTTAGCACCATGTTAAGCAGTGGGATGAGGACATATGGGGCAAATGTGGATTTTATCAGTGAAGGATTGTCTTACATTTGCCATGATCTCAATCTGGCCCTTCTCCAGCTGAAAACATGCTTAACACCTGACAGTAATCAATAGCATTCATGTACAGTGATCCCTTCACAATAAATTTTACAATAAATTTAACTTGTTTTCGAAGAGAACAGGAGAATGTATGTCACCAGTCCCATGATACCAAAGTCCTCCTAGGCTTCCAGTTTCAGCAGACCTGTGTGGATCTTCATCCTCCAAATACCCTACTCATCTCACGTGCCTTCGCTGAGAAGAACAAGAAGGTAGAAGGCAGCATGGAAGAGTTAGCTGTGCTGTCTGCAAGACTTTGGAACCCACTGCTTCCATTAGACCTTCTTCCACTCTGAAGAAGAGAGGAATTAATCTCCTCATTCCTGCCTACAAGAGAGCTGCCCAGACACCAAACGGAGCTGCTTCTCCCTGGTGTCACAGAGTTATCTAGATAAATCTATGCCCATGACAGGGGGGCAGTAGGCCCGTGGGCGCCCTGGCTTCCCGAAAAAAAGAACAGAGCAGCGGCAACGATCTAAGAAGGAGAACTTATGTTACTAACTATGATATCGGAATGCAAGATGACATGATATGATACAATCTAATTGAAGGTAAGGATAATAAATCAAATGAAATAAGAGAGAGAGAAAGAGAGAAAGAGTGAGAGAGTTTCCGAAACTGAAAGCCCTTCTTGATGAAGTTGCACGGCTTGGAAGCACACCCACTCCTCTCCCTGGCAGCGAGAGAAAGCGAAAGACCGTGTGCTACCAGATGACGTATCTTCCATGATGTATCTTCCTTCTCTGACCGTGAGGTCCTCTGGGATACGTAGTTCTTCTTCTCTTTTGTCCATGATGTTATGATGTGGAATACCAATAGCAAAATTACAAAACCATGACACCTGGCCAAGTGAATTGGAATACGGCTGGTACCAGAGAGAGCAAACCAGACTCTAACATGGCTGGGTCCAGCCTGAGACCAGACCTTCAGGACCTCCTCTTCCCTTTTGTTTCTTCCTCACTTCCTTTTCTCTCACCTATGCTTTCTCCTTCTCCCACTCTCTAGGAGCCTGAGGCTGATGTGATGCCATGAGGATGTCAAGTTACAGCAACAGAGACAGCACAGAGCACAGTCTAGAGACCAGATATCCTGGGCAGATGCAGGCTTTGCAAGGTTTGCAAGGTTCATTAGTTTGCTGTCATCCGGCTGCCATTTCCAAACTTCCACAACGGTGTTAGATCATGGGTGTCCAACCTTTTGGCTTGCCTGGGCCACAACAGGTGAAGAGAAATTGTCATGCACCATGTATACATAGGCTGCTCCAAAAGTAATGTCTCCTTTTTCTTTCCATGGAAACTACAACAGATACGAGTGCAGTCACTCTGCTTAATAGAGCAAATTCTCAGCAACAAAACAATGTTTTTCAGCATACTTATCACCATTAGCATTTTCACCAGTGATGAACAAGAGCCTGCATGTCATGTTCGTCAAAACTTGCACCAGTGGAGGTGACTCACTGTCGCTGTCAACATTGCTGAAACACACCACTGTGCTCATATCCACTGTTTGGTTGCAATCAGCCTTGATGAATGTCAGTGGGTGCCTTTTTTTCCACACAGAGGAATTCAATGACACACTTTTGCTTCATACACACTTCCATGTCAGACACCATTTTGTCAGACTGCCCCTTTGCTGCCATCTGTTGCACAGCAACAAAATGCAACACAACATTGGTAGGAAGGTTCAACCTCTACTCCCATCCCACCAACATCCACCTATGATGTCACAGGCCAACATAAAAAAATAGCAGGCTTTCAGAGAAGCCCTCATAAAATATATACTATATATACAGACACAAAAACATAAAACTAGTGGGATATTTGACCTTGTTTTTGTAAAACTAATGCATCAGTCTGGCTTGATGGCACTGGTTGCAATTCTTTGTCAGTTATCAATGTGCTCATCAGAGATTTTTAATTAAATTTTATTCTTCCTGTTCTTCATCCTTGATAGTAGTTGTTCACAAATGTGCATACTGCCAAAAGCGATGACATGAATAAGACATGACTGTGAAGTGAAGGATACTTTTCTTTGTTGAGAGGTTATATAAAAGTCTAATAAAGCAACATGATCAGATTTTTTTGTTGAATATCTGATTGCAACTCTATCCATTCCATCTGAAAGTTTGCAGGTGATGTATTTACGTTGACTGAAAATGGAGTCACAAACATAAATAGATGATTTTTTTTTTTGCAATCTTGAAGACTATTCTAAAATTCCTGTATTAAAATGGAAAGCACAACTGTGTACTTTTCCCTGTTCACAGGACTGTGTTTAGCCGGTGTATCAAAATGCAGTACATTATTTGCAAGAACTTGAGTCAGCACTGCACTGTGCTCTCCCCATGCCAATCACATACCCAATGTTTGATTTTTGAGAGTGAAGGGTGTGCACCCAGCCACACAACGGGGAAGAGCCGCCCTTAAGAGTCATGCCAGGCTGCAGGTTAGACATGTGGGGTAGAAGGTCCAATCGAGGCTCTGTGAGGACAGGCTGGCTCCTGAAATGTGAGCATGCTGCGGTTGCATTCACTGATGCCTTTGGATTTGCCACAAGGCAGAGTGAAATCTCCTGCACCTTACTGGCTCTCTCGTTTCTATGAAGACCTGGAAGCACCACAGGTCACTTCCTCCCCTTTAAAGCTTGCCAGCTGTCTTCCATTTACAGCTGAAGCAATCAGGTGTCCTCACTCCACTTGGGTCAGGGACTCTGCTTTTAGGTATACAACAGTTATAAACACTTCATAGTTACCCTGGCTTGTGAATTTTGTAAAAGGCTGACAATTTACTTTCCTTCAGACAAATAGCGTTGTTGATATCTGCCACAGTTCTAAAGCATACTAAGTTCTCCTAACAATGCTTCCTCAAACCTCATCATGGGCCAGACGATGACAGATGGTATTTGTGATTCTTCTGTTGGAACATTTTAGACTTTTATAATATGTATTTATTGGAGTGCAGTTTCAAAATGGGCCATATTTGAGAGACGTAAATAAATTCCTCATGTGGAGAGTCATGTTGCTGTATATCTGCTAGAAAAATCTACTCTCAGCCTGTTTCACAATGAATAGTTATTTTGATGGTAACATGATCTGCTTCTGATACGTTTCAAAATTCCATGTGTTTTTACAGGCTAAAAATGGTATGGAGAGCAGGAAATTTATTAGCAAATAAGATCATTTTTATTTTCTATAAAAAAAATGGATTTGGGGATACCACATGGCAGAGTAATTATTCCACTGAAACGGATACCAGTTTACTTCTCCTCACAAATAAGTACATCTAGATTCAATGACAACATGAGCAATTGTAGTCAGTAGGACCTTAGAACAAAAGGAACCTTCTTGGCATGTTAATATCTCTCCTAACAAAGTCAGCCTTGATTTGTCATTGCTAAGTGTTTTACTCAGAACACATTAACAACTGTAAATAGGAATTACCACAAAAGTAGCAATTTATATTCCCAAGAGAGAGGTCAGAGTGCCCTTGCCATATGACCCTTGGGTCAGTCATGCCAGACCTGGAAACAGGTTTCTATTTCTGTGGTCCTGCTATCCTCTGTTCCCCACCTCCACAACAACTGGAATTTCTTCTTCTGTCTTCTACCATAGCATCTCTGCAGCCTAAACTGAAAGAAAAGTAACATGATGGAAACGTGCAATTGGAACCACTAGCATCCCCTTCTTCCCTCATGTTCATGCATTGCCCCATGCCCTATAACATGCCTCATCTTCAAGTGTCTGTGTTACAGTCTGTACCCAGCACTGCCCAGCTCCTGCAGTTGTTCCTTTGTGCATTACACATCTTCCTTGCATTTGCAGGTTTCCTTCCACATCATCTTTTCTCCATCCTCTTTTTCCTTTCCAGCACCATTTTTGTTCAACAACTCCCTCCTCCTCTGTTTCCCTGGTTTAATCTATACTGAGATTAAGGTGTGATATTAGCTACACAGGATAACCCAATCATTTTACTTGTCTAAAATGGGCACAGTAGGCTAGTTTTAAATCATGTTAAATGGATCAAGTTTGAATATAAGAGACACTTTAAATCCTAATGTAGGCAAGAAACTTAAGTTTCTTTGCATTTCTCTTAGTTTATATCAATTTCTGACTCATCCTTTCCAAGAGTCTCTCCTTAGTTTTGTCCTGGTCTTTGTAACTCAGAATCCATCTTTTTCACCCCTTTCTGCCCCGAAGAGGCTCTTTTGCAAAACTCTTCCATCACCTTAAAGAGTACACACAAGTCCTATTTTTTTCCTCTTCAGAATCTGCTACCCACAACATGACTTTTAGCCACTCTAAGGCAAATCACGTGGCTTTTCTTATTTTGGTATTTTCCTTTTGCATGTATTTAAGTTAATATTTGATCACTTCTCATTCCAAATTTATCACTCCTTCCCCAAAGACTTAAAAAAAAAAAAAAAAAAAAAAAAGAACAAAAGACTTGCTTTGCAACTTAGATATGGCATAAGGTGAGGCTGGGTTCTGGGAAGAGTGCTGCTAATCGTACAGGAAACAAAAGAGAGAGATTAGAAAATAATGTTGTAGTTAAAGCATGAAGGTAAAAGTTTACAGAAAGGGCTGAGGCCTGATTCCACCTCCTCAGCAGCGTCTTCAAGACAAACGCAGGTGGCAGCACGAAGCAGCAGGCACTAAGCAGATCAGCCCTCCCCAGCACTCAACTCTACCGGCCGCTGCCCCCTGGGGGTCGCGGACCGTGCCCATCCCACTCCCTCTGCACTGGGCTGGCGAGTCTCCAACGGCCACTGGAGTTTCACTGTCTGCTGAAATACCGCATGTGTTGGCTGATGAGGGATGGCTGAATTATGAGGGGAATTCTAACTCATGTAGCCCTTCATTTTGTGTTACTAGTCATATTTTTATGTCAACTCACCAAATCTATTAAACATGTAGCTCTTTTCACATCTTAAAATGCATATTAATATAACACAACATGCTCATCTCCTTATGGCACTTTGCACTTTCCTGCAGTAGCCTGGATTTTCTCTCATTGGTGTTAAAAAGGAGCAGAAACTAAAACAAAATGGTAAGTGGAAGTCCTAAAGGGCTGTATCATTTACAGAACACCACACAGGCATACGTTCATAATCTGTTGTGGCTAACATTAAACAGTGTGAATAGAGTTATTTGTTTTGCTGCATCCCTTCATGCTTAAAGAAATACTGATGCATGATTTTGGTTTAACACATGTGAATTGCTGCTTGGCCTGCTCCCCTGCTGCACATCCCTGTGAAATTTCTTACAGCTTTCTGTTGACAGTGCAACACAAAAGGCACTATTATTTAGCTACAGCAAAGCCTCTCCTGCTTTTTTGTTTGTTTGTTCGTTTTCCCAGGGGATCTGCAATGTATGACATACATCTATTGCAGATGTACCAGTTTCCTTCCTGTGACTGCATGGTAATTGGGCTTAGAGCCAAGTGCCACCTTTCCTAAGGTTTCTATGTCCAGACCTTTTTTTCAACTTCAAATTTACTTTACCCTGCTTTTTAGCTATATGTTCTTGACAGGTCTTCATTAAGCATTCTTCAGACCTCCAGCCTGTGGCAGAAGCAGTCAGAACTGTCCCGCAGCACTTCCTCTGGAATCGGAGGCTCTCCTGCAGCCCTGGGAGCTCCCAACCGTTGCCCTCCTCGCACAGCCGCAGCTCCGCCGCTGCCTGTTGAGAGCCTGACTACAGTCGCCTGCAGCACCAGCTGGAAGAAGGCAATCCTGCGTGTGGGAAGCTCCGCTCGGGGACAAACGTCTCCACGGTATCGGAACCGCTGCGGAAGGGGACGGCGCGGGGGGGGGCGGGGGAGGGCAGGGATAGTGAGAAAAGCCCGGGGACGAGGCGGGGGCGTGGAAGCGCGCAGTGGGTGCGCTCCAGGCACTCCGCTTGCCTTTCTCAGGTGCGGAACCGCCGCACCCTAGCATTCCCACTGCCCGCTGCGCTACCAGGACTTGGGACGGATCGGCCTCGGCCCTGGATCCGCTACGGCTGCCAGGTCGGGAACCCCTCTTCCGCGAGCTCGCTTCTGCCAGTCCCGAACAGGAGAGGGCCATTCTGGAGGAATCCGTTCCCAGTTGTTCTTTAGCTGCTTGCAGCTTTCTGCTTCTGAACAGAGACCCAGAACAGATTGCAAAGATGATGTACCCTGATAGTGATTTATGATGTAAAAATCCAAGGGCTTTTTGCCTCTGGAAATGAGCAGCTCCACTGCTCATCTCTTTGGGATTGCTAAGCAATGCCTTTGGACTGGGACAAGGAGTTTGCACTTCTGCGAGGAGATGACCTGCTGCTGGACAGGAAGGGCATGGCAGGCAGGACCTCTGCTGCTCAGCACCAGAGGCTGCAGATGGCATGGATGGTTTATCCCAGTGTTTGACTGACAGCTGCTTGGTTGCCAGGGACAAGTGAATGGCATGGCAGGAAGAGCAAATGGGTTCCCATGGTAACAGTCATCTAAAGTTAAAATGCTGGCTGAGGTTTCCAGAGAAGATGAAATTTGATGAGAGGCAGCAGTGATGGAGTGACTCAGTCCATCAGCTCTGGGTTCCTGAGAAGCTCTGCAAAGGCCCTACTATACAATTACCCAGGGGCTCTCCCAAAGCCTGATCATCTGTCTGTCCTGAATGCCTGTCCTGAATCCACCTCCAGTTATTTCTGTTTCTGGTGCACAGCCAGCAGAGGTTGACTGCAGTGTGGGCTGGCGTATCCACACTAGTCTTCTATCACCAGCAAGGACAGCATCACATAGGCTGCAGAGCACACTGTACTGCAGATTCTCAGAGAAGGCTCTGCTTGCCAGTCACCACTTCTTCACTGTCCGCACTTAAAAAAGCCAACTGAGTAAAAAGCTATGTCTACCATGCCTACCAACAACAAAATAATGTTTTTATCTTTTAAAATGTTTTCAATGTTTTTATCTCTCCCACCCCCCACATTT
>PPHD01000204.1:0-47339 GCA_002909625.1 Bambusicola thoracicus | reverse complement strand
TTTTTTTTTTTTTTTTTTTTTTGGTAGGAGTGAAGGCTTTGCAGTCCTCCTGTAAATCTTCTATCCAGGAAAACAGTTGGATTTCCATGTGTAGCTGCAGAATCCTGCCACGTTAAAATAGATCTCTGTTGCCATCTGGTGGATAACTGAAGAGAACCTGGAAAACTAGAATAAATATCTAGATTCACTCCCTCCCCAGACATGCTATTCTTTGAGAGGGGCTTATTCATCTGTATTTATTCCACAGTCCCTAATTCTTGCCATCATTACAATTTTGTCACAGCTGAGAGGAATACATTAGTGTCATTGGTGTGAAATATGTGGCATTGTTGGTTGAGGTACAGCCTTAACAGGGCTGAGTACAGAGGGATGATCACTTCCCTACTTCTACTGGCAAAACACTATTACTAATAAAAGCCAGGATGCCACTGGCCATCTTGGCCATCTGGACACACCGCTGGCTCATGTTCAGCTGAGCATCAACCAATACCCCCAGGTCCATTTCCTCTATACAGTCTTCCAGTCACTCTGCTCCAAGCCTGTAGTGCTGCCTGGGATTGTTGTGGCCAAACAGGACCTAGCACTTGGTCTTGTTGAACTTCATCCCACTGGCCTCAGCCCAGCAATCCAGTCTGTCCAGATCCCTCTGTAGGGCTTTCCTTCTCCCAGGCAGATCTACATTTCCTGCCAACTTGGTGTCATTTGCAAACAAAATGATCAGCTCTCTGATCATCCCTATGTACTCAGCTCTGGTGAGGCCACATCTCGAGTACTGTGTTCAGTTTTGGGCCCCTCACTATAAGAATGCATGTTCAGAAAAGGGAAACAAAGCTGTTGAGGGGTCTGGAGCACAGGTCTCACGAGGAGCAACAGAGGGAGCTAGGATTGTTCAATCTGGAGAACAGGAGGCTAAAGGGTGACCTTATTACTCTTGACAACTCCCTGAGGGAAGGTTGTGGTGAGGTGGGATTCGGCCTCTTCTCCCACATAACTAGCAGGAAGACTAGAGGGAATGATCTCAAGTTGTGCCAGGGGATTTTCAGGTTGGACATTAGGGAATACTTCTTCTCCAAGAGAGTGGTCAGGCACTGGAACAGCTGCCCAGTGTGGTGGTGGAGTCACCATCGCTGGAGGTTTTCAAGAAATGTTCAGATATTGTACTGAGGGACATGGTTTAGTGGGAAATATTGGTGATAGGTGGACAGTTGGAGTGGATGATCATAGAGGTCTTTTCCAATCTTGGTGATTCTATGATTTTAACTTACTGAGGGTGTTCTCGATGCCCTCATCCAGGTCATCAAAAAAGATATTGAACAGGACAGGCCCTGATATTGACCTCTGGGGAACCATGGCTCATCACCACTCACCAGCTGGATTTAACTCCATTCACCACCACTCCCTGGGCCTGGCCATCCAGCCAGTTCTTTACCCAGCAAAGAGTGTATCTGTCCAAGCCCTCTTAGGGGCAGACATTTCATGAAAGGCAAGATTCTCACATCAGATGGTTTGTCCTCACACATTTCTTAAATGGGCACTTCCTTTCATTGCAACTTCTGGTTGAGCCTGGCTTTTAACTGTAGTGTAGGAGTTATGGCAGCAAAAAATTCATCCTCTTTTCATTTCTTGGTAGAGAATACTTTCCTCCCCATTCAAGGAGGGTACCAGATATAAAGACTGTGCAGACAACTCGGAAGGCATTTTAATGGCATTTGACTGTAGTCTTCCTTCAGTATTTGCTCCCAGCTATATTTACCTCCTTGCTCAAGCCCTGCCACTGTGCTTCCCTTCCATGCCAGCCTTTCTCCAACCTGTGTTCCTTGCTCCAGTCTAGACACTTTTACCTGTTTCAACATCCAGCCTTAAGATCATCTTGCCTGAACTGTAACAAGCTGACTTACCACTAAGGCACAGATGACCTAGTGAATCTCTCACTCAAGTATTCCTGGATGCAGGGATGACACATGACATCTTGTCACTCCCAGTAATTCCATCCAGGAAATCTCAGGAGAAGCAAGCCACACTCCAGCTCCGTTTGGATGCTGGTGCTCCAGCATCATCTTCTTCCCCATGTTAAATGATCTGTGGAAGTGCAATGACCATCTCACAGCTGAACCCTTCCTTGCCACACAAATATCATCAAGACAACTTATTCAGAGAGAAATCTTGTGAGTTCAGCAAATGCAAGTGTAGAATCCTAAGCCTCGGAAAAAATAACCACATGGTATCAGTAGAGACTATGGGCAGACCTGCTGGAAAGCTCTGCAGTGAAGGGCATAGGTGTCCTAGTGGACGACAACAGGTTAGCCATGAGCCAGCAGTGTGTCTTTGTGGCCAAGAAGCCCAGTTGTATCCTGGGATGCATTAAAAAGAATCTGGCCAGCAGGTCGAGGGAGGTGATCCTCCCCCCTCTACCCTGCCCTGGTAAAACCACATCTGGAATACTGTACCCAGTTCTGGGCACTCCAGTTCAAAAAAGATAGAGATCTTCTAGAAAGAGTCCAGCAGAGAGCTACAAAGATTATAAATGTCCTGGAGCATCTCTCATACTAGAAAAGATGAAGATACCTGAGTCTGTTCAGCCTAGAGAAGACTAAGAGGGGATCTGATCAATGTTTATTAATATATAAAGTGCAGGAGGTAATTGAATGATTTCAATTTCATCTTTTCAGTGGTTTGCAGAAATAGGACAAGGAGCAATGACCAAGAACTTCAACACAGGAAGTTCCATGCAAATATTTGGAAGAACGGTGAGGGTGACAGAGTACCGGAATATCCAGTGAGGTTGTAGAGCCTCCTTCTTTGGAGATGAAAAGACTCATTTGGATGGCTACCTGTGCAACCTACTTGGAACCTGTCTTAGCAGGGGCATTGGACTTGGTGATCTCTACCACTCCATTCCAACTCCTGCAATTCTGTGATTATCAAAGATGAAGTACAGGAAGAGTATAATTTCATCAAAAATCTCTGATGAACACCTTGAAAATTCACTGAGAATGACTAACACTGCCACTGAATCAGACTGATGCATTAATTTCACAAAAACAAGGTCAACCATCCCACTAGTTCTGTGTTTTAATAAAAATATTAAAGTGTTTTGTCCCTTTCCTAAATGTCATTCAAGACTATTATTACGACTGATATTATATGTATATGGAGCACTTCTAAGAGTTTTAATCTTTTACTATTAACTCTGATGCCTGGTTCTCAGGATGCAACAGCATGAACTGTCCATTAGTCTGAGCTATTGCAATCAGCTTTATACCCTGTCTGCATTTTCACACCATCTGCTTTTGAAGTGGTAGACTGTTAATCAGACTTAGTGCACTTCAGTGTCTCTGTAGTGCAATGGCTCTTTGAAAAGGGACTTAAGGTAGTTCTACATTCAGTGTTTCACAGCAGGTTCTGTCCCCACTTACAGGTAGAGTGTTTTCATGCCAGTCCTGAGACATGAAAACATAACTTTCCCTTCTTGGCACCATTGCCTAATGTAGGGACCCAAACTTTAAATACATAAAACAGGATTTTCCTTTAAGGACAGTTACTAATTGATCTTCTAAGTTATTCACTGAAACTAACTGAAACTTAAAAACATAATTCTGTCAATTCAAAACAGGAAGTAGCAGCAGCTCTCAGAACTATTTTAACTCCGTAGTGCTAATAAGAAAAAAAAAAAAAAAAAAAAAAAAGAAGTAAAAATTAACTCAGTCAAGTTGGAAGACAGAACACACCTAAGCAACTTCGCTGCTGAGTAAGAAGGTTATCTTTTCATATGTAACTTTTCAGAGAAGAATCACTTTGTAATCTGGTTATACATACGATGAGGCTACAGTAACATAACATCTGTAACAGCAGCTCATCAGGCTTTAGGGCCCAAGCATCTCCTATTTATTATCAGTTTGTCTAACTATTAAAATGTTTCACTTGTGAGTACTTCATAATTCTTAATTAAGTAGCACTAAGTAAACCTTGGGATTCAAGAAATTATAATTATCATCGAAACATTTTCTTATGGAAAACTTTTTAGATGTTTCACACTGCAGAAAAAACAGAAATGTATGTGAAACATATTCAGTTTATTCATGAACATCCTGCAGTTTCTCTCTTCCTGAGAAAGCTCCTCTATCCCCAGGAGCCTGCAGTTCTTGTAGTCTTATGAGCACCTAAGTTGCAGAGGAAACTATATTTAAGTGTTATTTATTTACAAGAAAGTACTTGTTGACTGCCAGCTCTGACTTCACCCTCCAAGCTTTTCAGTGTGAGCTGAAGCTCCAGAACAAGATTCCTTAGCGTAACTTTCCCCTGCTAATCTGTCCAGAAGGCCCATTCAGACCACATCTAAGCCACACGAAACCCATAGAAGCTGATATGGGAGACAAAGCATAGAATCATAGAATGGCTTGGGTTGGAAAGGACCTCAAGGATCATCAAGCTCCACCCACCCTGCCACAGGCAGGGCTACCAACCTCTACATTTAATACTAGACCAGCCTGCCCAGGGCCCCATCCAACCTGGCCTTGAACACCTGCAGGGACAGAGCATCCACAACCTCTCTGGGCATCCTGTTCCAGTACCTCATCACTCTTGTAATAAAGAACTTTCCCCTGATACCCAACCTAAATATTCCTTCCTTCAACTTAAAACCATTTCCCCTTGTCCTTCTATTATCTACCCTTTCAAAGAGTTGTCTCCCCTCCTGTTTATAGGCTCCCTTTAGGTACTGGAAGGCTGCAAGGAGGTCACTCTGCAAGCCCAGCACCCTCAGCATGTCCCATTTAAAACAATCTCCCCAGTCTGTGGGAGATCAGGATTCTGACTTCTCTCTCTTTGTTTTGCTTTCTGTCAGGTTCCACATTCTGAACAGGCAGTTAATTATTTTCTAGTATTTGTCACTTTGTATCTTGCTGGTATCTCCCATATATTGAACGAATGTCCTAAAGAACAAAGTTCATAATACATTTATTTTCATATCCATGAATATTTAATCATGAAGAGAGTTTCAACACCAACCAACTTAAAAAAAGCAACTACCTCCAGATACCCAAAGGTGGAAAATAACAGCATTTACCTAAGAAAGATATGAACCACATCTCTCTTTAAAAAAGGGCAGACAAGAATCTCCTGCCCATGATCCTTGGGAACGAGCCGTCTCCTGCTCTAGTACCTACCTTCAGCAACTTTATCTGTCTGAAAGATTGAGGAAAAAGCAGGCAAGCCAGATTTAAACCTTTGCTATACAGCTACAAGAAGAATGAAAACCCCTTGCAAATATCTAAATAGTAGAGAACTCTATATATAGAGTTCATGAAAATACAAGACCAAGTACAGAAGACTTGGTGTCCTTGCAGAGAGAAAGGTCACAGTACAACCTTATCTTTAAAAAGCATAAAAGAACCAGAATGAAGAGACCTTACAAATGCACTAATTAGGGAGAAATCTTCAGCTGGAATGCGTATCTTATCAGATGTCAAAGAATCCAACAAGACCAAAACTGATAAGAAACCATCCTTTGTTAGTTCAGTAGTCCACAGAACGACCTGCTTCAAAACACATTAAAGTGCAGTTGTAGCCTGAAAATACTATTGCCACCATGTGTGACGGCACAGAGCCTTTACAGCTGAACTCAAAGAAAAGGGCAAACCATTAGAGAAATCAAGGCTGGGGCTTTCCTCCTTTTCAAAAGGACTTTCCGTATTAAAAGCACAGCTGAAACTTCTGACAGTTTCAGGGAAGGGATCACGTAGTTATAGATACCCTTTGAAAGCAAGAGGCCTGTGCTTTTATTGGTGGTGAGAGACAGATGGGCTTCTTTTCACCTGGAAAGCTCAATTACCTTTTCCCAGTACTAAAACTAAATTTTAGACTCGGACCAATTCCTTTTTTTTAATATAAACCTGCTAAATTATACTGGCATAGTATGTATGTTAAAGTATGTAAAGCACGTTCCCGTTCTGAGAGCCCAAGTGGAGCTTCTGTGTGAAAACGTTACCATTTCACTCTCTGAATTCATTTGTCTGCTGAGCAAATGACTGACACATAATGACTTTACTTCCATCCATATGGAATCTAAACAACCAAGATAGGAAGACAGACACCATCTTCCCTTGTGTCATCACGACTCCTGTGCTGCATGCCATGTGCTAATTAATTATGGAGCACGAGTTTGAGGGCCTAGCAACTCAGAAAGTGCTATTTCACTCCAGCGCGGGCACTGCTACTACAAACAACATGGAGCTCCTCCTCTGCCATTTTGCTACCCCCCCTTTCTACGAAGAGGAGGAGGAAAAGAAGGGAGGGAAGGCGACTTTTTCCCGCACAGCCTCTACACTGAGCACGGTCGCAGACAGCACACGACTCCGCCGCAGCCCCACTGTTGGGCCCGACTACTGTGGCGGAATAGCAAGGCCGCAGCTCCCAGCGGAGCTCGGCGCGCGGACAAAACACAGTAATTCGCTACCTCCCCAGCCAGCTTCCCACTGCTCGCTTACTTCCGCTCGAGGACAAGCCTCCGCCCCGCCCCATCCTGCCGGCCACCGTCCTTGCCATGACATGCGCAGCGAGGCGGAGGAAGAGCGGCCAGTCTCTCCACGCATGCACCAGTCATTTGCCGAAGGACGACCGAACCCGCCTCAGGTCGCAGAGCTAATCGGAAGCCATGAGCCCCAGACAGGAAGTGACCCCTCTGCGCAATAACAAATAGCCCCGCTGCCGGTGGCGCAGCCTAGGTCTCTTTGAACGGCACCACAGCCCTTTGTGTGTAATTTGACTAGCTGAAGACGACCAATAAAACCTCCTCTGCCTTCCTGTCAAGCTTTCCCTCGGACCGTGACCAACTGACAAAGCAAATTGTTCGCCTCTTGATGGATGGACGCAGGAGCCAATCAGAGAGAGAGCTGCGGGCTAGCCTTACCCCGCCTCCCTCCAGTGAGCTATGGAATGAAGGCGCTAGCTGGAGGGTGGCGGTGAAGTCGTTGCGCCAGGTGACCCCAGAAGCTGCCTGCCCACCGCCGCTAGGTCCCAGGCTCAGGGACCTCCCGCGGGCGGTGCGTTCTCGCCCGTGACTTGCCCATGGGATGCGACACGGGGCGGGATCGCACGGCTGCTGCGCGGTGCGCGGTGGCGCCTTTCGCTCTTAAGGTGGCTCCGGTGTGCGATGTTCTCGTCATCCCTCCGCGGGATGTGTCAGGAAAAGCCTGCCGATGGGTGGGAGGTCGCCATGGGTAAACGGGTATTCCGGGATTGTCATGGCTTTATCCAGGTCCGTCTAGCTCCGTTAGAGCGTTCTGCTTGTAGAGTGCTGGGAACGAGGCCTCTGGTGTAGGGTGCAAAGTTACATAGCTTGTTGCACATGCTACCACAAAGAGAATGGATCTGCTTTGTGGGGAGTGGTAACGGAGCTGGGTGCAGGAGGAGGTATCTCCTAGTTTTAACCACCAGCAGGTAAGAGTTACACGAGGCTTCTTCCTGCAGAGGCATGGAGTTACTGCACACAGCAAATGGCAGCTGGGGCCAAAGGAGTTGCGTTTGAAAGATGAAGCCAGTAAATACATCCTGAGGTGCTTGTCCAACCTTCACATGGCCTGATTTTCCAGCAGGTCCTATTGGCATTGGTCAGAAATGCTGGATTCAGAACCATTTTAGTAATCAAGATCCTGAACATGTATTTAAAGTGCTTGATTCTAAACCACTGAATCTAAGCTCATCATTTTTTAAGACCCATAGTTATGTATGGGTACATGTAAAGAGGGTGTATATGTCATTTCTACAAAATGCCATGAAAAGGCTTCAGGGAAGATAGCACTAGCAATAAAAGTACATTTCTATTTATATTTACATACAAAAATATCACATCTTTTCTTAAGTAAGAAGGTGTGGTTTTGGAAAAGGAAACAACCCTCAGGGGTGTTAGAATGCTATTATGCTGGGTTGCTTATTATGCATTTGCTAGATTGCTGAAGTATGTGCTTATTACTGGTTGCAAATGGAAGGGAAGGAAATTTAGCCAGGATGTGAAAGATAGTTCCTTTCCAAATATCATAAGTTTCCTTGTCCTAACTGCCAAAAAACAACGCCACCTCCTGCACTTCCATAGACATCAGAAGTACCAACCATCCCTGATCCATCTGTCAAAATTTATAGCAATGTCATAGGATCATAGAATGGCCTGTGTTGAAAAGGACCACAATGATCCTCTAGTTTTAACCCTCCTGCCACGGGCAGGAATGCCAGCCACTAGACCAGGCTGCCCAGAGCCACAGCCAGCCTGGCCTTGAATGCCTCCAGGGATGGGACATCCACAACCTTCTTGGGCATCCTGTTCCAGTACTTCACCACCAACTGTGTGAAAAACTTCCTCCTAATGTCTAACCTAAACCTCCCCTACCTTAGTTTAAAACCATTTCCCCCTGTCCTATCACTATCCATCCTCAGATACAGTCTTTCCCATTCCTGTTTATATGCTCCCTTCAAATATTGGAAGAGTATAATGAGGTTTTCCCAGAGCCTTCTCTAAGCTAAACAAGCCCAGTTCCCTCAGCCTTTATTCACAGGAGCAGTGCTCCAGCCCTCTGATCATCTTAATGGCACTCCTCTGGACTCATTCTAAGAGTTCTGTGTCTTTCTTGTGCTGGGGGCCACAGGTCTAGACACAGTACTCCAGATGGGGCCTCACAAGAGCTGCGTAGGGGGGGACAATCACCTCCCTCTCCCTGCAGATCACTCCTCTTTTAATGTAGCCTAGAACATAATTGGTCTTCCAGGCTGCAAGCACACACTTCTGGCTCATGTCCAGCTTCTTGTTTACCGGGACCCCTAAGTCCTTCTCTGCAGGGCTGCTTTCAAGGAAATCTTCCCCCAGTTTGTATAAATACCTGGGATTGCCCTGACCCAAATGCAGCACCCTGCACTCGGCCTTATTGAACCTCATTAGGTTTTCATGAGCCCGCTTCTCCAGCCTGTCCAGGTCCCTCTGGATGGCTTCCCTTCCCTCCAGTGTATTGACTGCACCACTCAGTGTGGTGTCATCTGCAAACTTGCTGAGGATGTACTCGATGCCATTGTCTATGTCATTGATGAAGATGTTGAAAAAGACTGGTTCCAAGACCAACCCCTGAGGGAAACCGCTTGTGACTGGCCTCCACCCTGAAACAGAACTTTTGGCTCACAAACCATGGCTGTGACTAGCTAACCAGTTCTTAATCCGCCAAGCAGTCCATCCTTCAAGTTAGAGAGAGAGATGTGGTGAGGGACCATGTCAAAGCATTTGCAGAAGTCCAGATAGATGACATCCGTCACCCTTCCCCTGTCCACCGATGCCATCAGTCCATCATAGAAGGCCACCAGATTGGTCAGGCACAGTCTGCCCTTGGTGAAGCCGTGTTGGCTGTCTCAGATCACCTCTTTGTCTTGTATGTGCCTTAACGTAGCTTCTAGGAGGATCTGCTCCATGATCATCCCAGACACAGAGGTGAGGCTCACTGGTCTGTAGTTCCCTGGGTCTTCCTTTCTCCCTTTCTTAAAAATGGGAGTAATGTTTCCCTTTTTCCAGTCATGGGGGACTTCACCAGACAGCCGTGATTTTTCAAATATGATGGAGAGCAACTCAGTATATAGCAGACATTAACAATTCAGTCATGGCATTTTTTTTTTTTTTTTTTTTTAAATCTGTCCTCCCATAATTTTAGCTTGAAGAAGTTTTGGGATGGCTCTTTTGGTTTTCCAAATACTAAATATGTTAATGGGGTCATGATCCATTAGTTTCTACCTGGTCTTCAGCAAAGCCTTTGACACTGTCTCCCGCAGTATACTCCTGGAGAAGCTGGCAGCCCATGGCTTGAACAGGTATACTCTTTGCTGGGTAAAGAACTGGCTGGAGGGCCAGACCCAGAGGGTGGCGGTGAATGGAGTTAAATCCAGATGGTGACTGGTGATGAGTGGTGCTCCCCAGCAGTCAGTACTGGGGGGGACAGCCTGTCCTGTTCAATATCTTTATTGATGACCTGGATGAGGCCTTTGAGCGCACACTCAGTGAGTCTGCAGATGACACCAGGAAGTGTTGATCTGCCTGAGGATAGGAAGGCCCTACAGAGGGACCTGGACAGGCAACATCACTGGACTGAAGCCAATGGGATGAAGTTCAACAAGACCAAGTGTCAGGTCCTGCACTTTGGCCACAACAACCCTAGGCAATGCTGCAAGCTTGGGGCAGAATGGCTGGAAGACAGTGGAAGATATGGACCTGGGGCTGTTGGTCAACGGTGCTTCTGTCTTGTCTCTTGAGTAATGAGGAGCCTATGCACAGTATGGACACAAATCCTAGGTAGAGGATGACTGTAGGGTTTGGTATGGAAATAGCAGGGTGTAATGAATACCACCTAGCTCTAAAAGGTGTTCTCTTAGGAATGGATGCCCAACTTAAGAAATGGATCCCCTTTTGGCTTGTCTGGGCCACACTGAGTGAAGAATTGTCTTGGACCACATGTATGTAGGTTGTTCTTCTATTTATTGCCATGGAAACTGCAAAAGATAAAATGAGTACAGTAATTCTGCTTGATACAGCAAATTCACAGCTACAAAACAATATTTTTCTACATACTCATCATCATTGGCTATGTATTTGCATCAGCAATGAACAAGAGCCTGCATGCCATCCTCGTCAAAACTTGCACCAGTAGAGGTGACCCACTGTTGCCCGTGCTGAAATGCACCACCTACTGCCTCACTGTGCTCGCATACACTGTTTGGTCTCCATTAACTTTCGGCATCAGTGAATGTCAATGAGTGCTTTTATTTCCGCATTGAGGAATTAAATGACACACTTTTGCTTCATACACATTCTGTCAGACTTCCCCTCTGCTGCCATCTGTTGCACAGCAACAAAATCTGATTGAATATCGTTAGGATGGTTCAGCCACTACTGCCATACTGCTAACATCCACCTCTGACATCATGGGCCAATGTAATACAATAGGAGGCATTACTTCTGGAGCAGCTCTCATAAAATATATACTATTGTTAATGTATATAAGTAGCAAAACATTTTAGTGTATAATATTTTTATTAAAATGATTTTTTTAAAGAAGAGAGAAAGCAACAAAAACATAAAGCTAGTGGGATATTTGACCTTGTTTTTGTGAAACTAAAGCATCAGTCTGGTTCAATGGCAGTGGTTGCAATTCTCCATGAGGTCTCAAAGTGCTCATCAGGGAATTTTTATGAAGTTTTACTCTTCCTATTCTTCATCCTAGACAGCAGTTGCTTACAAATGTGCGTACTGCCAAAAGCAGTGACATGAGTAAAGTATGACTGTGAAGCAAGGGATATTTTTCTCTTACAAAATTCTGGTAAAAAGACACAATCAGATTTCTGAGTTGAATATCTGATGGCAACTCTATACATTCAATTTGAAAAATGTATTTATGTTGAATGAAGATAGAGTTGCAAATATACCGAAAAAAATGTTGTTGTTTTTTTTTTTTCCCCTATCATGAAACCTGTTCTCAAATTCCTGTATCAAAACTGAAAGCATGGCTGCATATTTTTCTGTTCACAGGTCTGTGTTTAGCAATGTATCAAAACGCAGACCATTATTTGCCATAACTTGAGTTGGCACTGTACTATGCCCTCTTGGTGCCCTGATTTCAGCTCAGGCAGCATTAATAGCACACTGATGATTTGGTTGTTGCTGAACAATGGGTGCGTGCCTGGGGCAGGGCAGAGCTGCTGGCGTGATTGTGAGGAGCAGGGGGCAGCTGCAGGTTGGACATGCCTGTGCTAAGGGCAGGCAGAAAGAAAAGGGTGTAGGAGCTCAGGTGTTTACCCAGAGTTGGAATGAGACTGTGGAAAAAGAACAGAATGGGACAGGGCTCTGCCATGGCCTGTGGAGGTGAGAGGGAAGACACAGGTGTTGGCCATGGTAATGAATGGGAAAACTATAAAGTGATCTGTAATGAGAGGGTAACATGGGTAAAGGGACAAGAAATCCTCCTTGATGGAGAGTAGATAATAGCATTGGGAAATGAGCTACTACCTGGGCTGCTGGCATAAAAGCAAAACAAAGATTTGGTTTGGGAGAAGAGCACAAGCTCCCTGAGAGAATGGAGGTTGTGTGTTATTTCCCGTGAATGTTAATTCATTCTGAAATGAAGGCATGGAAGTCTGGCACAGATTTTGGCCTGTAGATAGAATGCAAGGAGTCTCTAGCAGGTACAAGAAAAAACTAAGTCCTGCAACAGCAGTAAGTCTCACAACAGTCCCTCTACCATCGTAACAGTTCTCATATTAAAGTTCACAGAAGATAAAATTTACTCAAAAAATGCAGTTTTTCCCTTACTCATGTTTAATGTCTCCATGCCTTATAGCAGTGTCAGTGTTCAGAGATGCAAACATGAAGCTAGTTGTGGAAAGAAGAGATTATAAAATACAATGAATCTTTCATGTAAGGTAAGGAACCTGAGGCTGCTAAGTTTGTACATTTCAGATGTCCCTGTGGTAGTGGTCTGCCTACATCACTGGCCTTCAATTAAGGGGGATCCCACACAATGGCTGTTCTTTCTCCCACGTGCATTTTGGAGTATTCGCTCTATTATATAATCTACTTCACTGGAAAATCTCCATTAATTTTCTAAAATAATGGACAGTTGTCTTAGCCTGTGTCTCCAAAATGAACTTTGCAACATACCAACACAAAACTCACAATTTTAGCCAGCTAGGTGAAAATGAGACAACGCTGTATGTAATTCACAGGGTTTTACATATGTTTTAAGCTGGTTTAAACATATTGGAGGGGCAGCAACAAGGCTTTTAAAAGGGTTGTGGATGCCTCTTAAAATTTGAGGATATTAGTGTAATAGGTTATTGACGAATACATAGTGTGAGGGAAGATTATTAGAAATGAAGAATGGAATTTTCAGGAGGGTAGGAGCAGACCTGGTGTCTGGGAAGGAGCATGACAGTTATTTCATGACTGGGGGGTAAAATGACATTTCTGCCAAAAAGATGATGGGGAGCGGCCCACCCAAGGCAGTAGGCCATCTGCCAGAAGTGTGGGGGCTAGTGGCTGGTGACTTGTTTGGAAGCAGTGTCAGGTGGATGGGATGAGTCGTGTCCTAAAGCTGGAGCAGATGAACACTGTCTGGGTGAGTGACAGTTATGCAGGGGCCTCAACAGCTGTCCCAGTAGGCTGGGAGATGCAACAAGAAGCTTCCTCTGTCAGTGTCCCAAGGGCCTAGGGTCCAACGACCTGCAGGTATCTCTGGGGCAAAGCAAGGGCCCGAGGTGGAACGGCGATGCTGGAGTAGGCCGAGGCTTGGGTTGCCAGCGGGGATCCCCATCCTGTGAGCAACCAGGCTCCTCGGGCGAAACTATGCACTCAGTTCTCTCCGGACAGCGAGTGCGGGCGCGCACGCAGCGGCTGCAGCAGTCTCAGCCCGGCGCCTCCTTAACCCGGGGAGGCGGGGGTGGCAGCGGCCGAAGGGAGCTGAGGGAGGCGGAGCGGAGGCTGGGGAGGAGTCGAGGCCTGCAGTGGAGCCGCAGCCCGGAGCAGCAGCTGCGGGAGCGGCGGGGCCTGGAGAGATTCAGCGCCATTCGGCTGGGGCCCCCCGGAGCCCGGGGAGCCCTCTGGGGACGAAGCTGAGGCACAGCAGAAGGTGGTGGAGGCGACTGCTCTGTTTCGCGAGTCGCTGTGGCCTCCCGTGGTAGCCGGGCCCGGGCAAGAGGAGCTGGGGCCTGGGGGGAAGCCAGGGACGGCCTCCGGGCAGCTGGGGTGGGGGAACACCCCCGTAGCCTGCTGGGGTGGGGGAGAGACTGCCCGCCTGCTCCATCCGCAGCCGGGAGGGAAGCACCTGGTTGGGCAGCCCTGCTCGCAGCCGGAGCACCCGGCGGGCCCTTCTCGAGGGCAGACCCGCTGGCCCCTTCCACGCTAACTAACTAAGGGGAATCTAGTACTGGCCCCTAACCCCGCTAACTGAGAGTGGGCACCAAATCCTGATAGAGAAGCAAATCTACTCTTCCACGAAGTGGAAGAGAACCTCCTGGAGGTCCTTTGATACCTATGTAGGTGAGAGGGATCCTCATTTCCCCAGTTTCTGAGGGTTGTGAGAATAACCCTGACTACCTACTCCTTACTACATAGCTGCTGGGTGAGGGAATACTTTCCTCAAGTGAGGAGCCAGCCCTTAACAAGCTCTTCCCTAGGCTAGATAGTAAGCAGGGAGCCTTGACAGAAGAATCCTCATATGCTCAAGAGAGGCAGTTTCCAAAATAGAAATAAGCAGGAGCTTCAGATAATTACCTAATAATTTTAATTATTTACATCTGGTCAATAGACAGCAGAGAAAGTAAAACAAGGGAGAGGAAAGCACTACCAGTTCAGATACTCTTCTTCCCTTTTCCAGTTGCTGTCTGCCAGTGTTTTTACACAGTTTTTGCTGATACTATCCACAGAACAGACAATTCTTTCAGAGAAAGAGATCTGCCCACCCTTAAGGACAAGGTGCATCTAGAGGAAAAAGAAGAGAGACTTCCAGGTAGGGAGATTATTTAAGATCAGTATCCCCAATCTGGCAGTTGGTGAGGAAAAGAAAAGGCTTTCTCCCATGGGAGACAGTAGTTAGCTGCCAAAAGTAAGAGAGGATCTCCATCCAGAGATAAAAACAGCAGTTTTAGGGGAGTGAAGATCCCAAGCGGATTGTTTTAATACTCAAGATTCTGATTTCGTTCACAATCCCCTTGCTCTCGAAGTATTTCTTGAAGAAGCTCTTGGAATAGCTGTCAGCAAGACTCTCTGAGGATGGTTCTTAGAGAAGAAGTGTGAAGAACAGCACCCCCAGAAACCAACACTGAAGATAATCCGTCTCCCTCCTGAAAAATCTTCCAGAGTGAGTGACTGCACTGTATTGCCTTCTATTCCTATTGGTCCTTCTCTTTTGCCTATCATCCTTATTTTCAATGTCTCTTTTCTCACTGTATCTGCTTTTCTTTTAATCTTTTTTTTTTTCTCTCCTTTTGTTTCTGAACCTCTCTCAAGCCTTTTTGTGTGCGTCTTTCTCATTTGGCAATCTTTTACACTATATGGAATTGATCTGGTTCTTTCATTGTTTAGTTTTCTTGGATGCCTTAACCCTAATCAATTGTAAGAAACCTTTGTCTTCTTCCGTATACTTTTTTGCAATGCTGTATTCATCTAGGCTCAGCCTTTAATCATCACTGGCATGAAATTATTTTATGCCATTTAGGCATCTTTGAGAAGGATTACGTTGTCAAAAAAAAAAAAAAAAAAAAAAGCATTCTGGAGACACAAATGGTGAGTTGTAGTGCTGCTGTTCAAGGATGCACCCATGCAGTTGAAGTGTCAGTTCTTCTCCATTTGTGTACTGCTGTGTGAATAACTGTGGGAATGAAGTAATTATGGGCTGCATACTGTGCTGTGCTTGGAAGCTGAACATACAGATCTCAGAGCTAGTACTTCGGGATGCATGTCCTGTTGTACCTAGAGACTGTAGGATGAATTCTGGTATGAGTGCCCTTGAGGATGGGTTCTGTTGTGCTTGGGGTCTAGGAATAATACCAGTAGAACCTGCTCTGAAAGCCAAAATAAGCCATTCTGTAGTTGTTTTGTGTGTTCTATGCTGTGTTTGGGAGCAAGGAATGTGAATGGTAATGCTGATGCTGCGGTGAGCCAAGATAGTTGCTTTCTGTAGATAAGACGGTTAATTCTAGTCTCAAATAAGTATTCTAACACTAAAGTGATTTCCTATAAAAGCAAGTTTAAGAGAGAATTAATCTCAAACAAAACCACAGCAGATTCCTGTGGGAGAAGAATCAAGTCTAAGGATATCTCATCTGAGATATTTACGTTTGTGTTCTGCAGTGAGGAAACCCATGATCAAAGGGCACTTGACCAGGACAGAACAGGAACCCTTTCAGAATCTATTTGGGATCACCATGGTTAACAGGGAGTCCATGAAGAAAGAACTTGGTGTAATTTATCAGTAAGATCAAACTGAAAATGCCTTCAGGTTCATGCGAAATGATTCCCAATTTATGCTAAAAATTTTGACAGTTATCTTTAACTTGAGAAGATGCCCCTTTCTAAGGGCAGACTGAATCAAGAAGCATATGCATGTTTTGTGGATATTGTTAGATGCTCTCCTACCTGTTGTCCTGTAGTTATGCAATCAGCCTGTTTTGAGTACTAGCGCAAGGAAAGAGATAACTGGGGCATTTTGGCCTTTGTATGTTTGGGGGGAGGAGTAACAGACTTTTCATACTGTGGAGGTTAATATACTTTGCTCTACACACATCATCACAGTAATGACTTGACATTTTTCAAGTGCTTTTGGCTCTGATGGGTGCCAGAGCACTTTACAGAATGTATACATGCCACATAAAAAATTGCGCTCTCGGTGTTTTTTTTTTCTTGTATATAAAATGCTTTTTTCCCCCTCTTAGTTATGATGTTAAGGATTAGGATTTTTTTAATTTTCTGTCAGAGCTTTAAACATTCGTGACAGACATCCAGGGTTGAAAGTCATATGTGTTAGTGTAATTGTTTGCTATTTATTTGTTAATTGCTGACAGGGCATTCAGTGCTGACTCAGATACACAAACTTACGACAATCTCTGCTCTGAAAATTTCATAGTCTAAAACACAACTGTACTAAAGTCAGGATATACTGATACATTCAAAGCCAATGAATGATTTTTAGAGAGCATAGATTTTCAGTGACAATATTGGTGTATGTATCAAATGTTTATCACTGCCTAAATATAGCTTTTTCTGAGGTGGAATACTGCAGGTTTTCTGCATCATTTATCTTTTACAAAAGTATCTAAAAGAAAAATGATGAGTATTGTTTATTGAAGTAAAAGTGCAAGGTACTGTACAGATGCATTTGACTGGATGTGCTATGTCTTTGAGAGTTTACGTTAAGAATATTAAACTCAAACACCTAAAATTGGACTTCTAAAGCCAATGTTTAGATACCTAAATAAATAGCCAAATTTTCATGAGTAAGTGCTTCAGCAGAAACAACAAAGATATCGGTATTTTAGTACAGAGGCTCTTATATGTGCATATGGGTTTGAACATATAAATTTGGTCATTCATGTTTCCACAAGTTGACTTTATATTTGAAGCAATATAGTTCTGCCCTGTGTGCACTCTATCTGTATTTGAGAACTAAGTGTATGTCAGGCCCTAAGGTAAAAATGAAATAAGTCTGGAGAGTTATGGGGAAAGGATTACATTACTGAAGGATTAGAAGGTTGTATTAATATTTAAGTATGTATTCTGTAAGTTCCTTGGATTTTATCTTGAAATTTATAGGCAAGTGTGTAGGGTCAAATCAGGAGTCAGAGAATTTCAGATGAAACAGAATAAACAGTTTAAGGGGTTTTGATATTGCTTCCCCATCCAAGATGTGATTTTGACAAATGCAGTACTTTTTTCTTATTATTTCCAATAAGAATAGAGCTGAATTCTGCATGTGTCTCTGGAGAAGTTTTTTCTTAATCTAGAGGTACTGGTATCTTTGCATCCTCCCCTAAATGTCAGCTGACCTTTTATGTAGTGGGAGATCAGTCTGCGTCACAGTTTGGATCTTTGGCCCTTTAAGTGTCAGAAGGGAAATACGATTAATGGCAACTGTGATATGGACAGTTGTCCCTCAAGAGCAAGGCTGAGATGATTATCTCATTTTACGCAGTTGTCTGACAGGAATTGCATCTCTGTCATTAGCAACCAAAAGATGAAATGCTTTTGGACTCATTTTTCCATTTGCTTTTCCCAGTCTTGGAACTGTAACCAATGAACCAATGATGTTCACCTAGAGCTCTGTGTTTTGTAGTACTTAATTTGCAGAAACTGTTGCTATATTATGTGTCAGAATTGAAACTTTAATTACAAAAATAAATAAAATGTTTCTAGCACTTCTGATCCTGAAGACGTCTTTGAAAATGAGAGTAGTGTCCAGGTTAATGGACAGCCTAAAATGTCTGAACTCCAGTTGTGTTAACTCTGAAACCTAAAGAAAAGCATTTAAACCTGTTAACTGTAAAGCATTTTATTTCAGCAAGACTATCCAGATGATGTGTTCTACAGGGATGATAAGTGCTTGGTAGTTGGAGTCAATGTTGCCACCTATTCTGCTGTTGATGTGTCCCGCTTCCTTCTAAAGGATATATGATAAACACAAAAATCTCTTGTGTACTTCTTCTCTGTCCTTAGTTTTTCATATTTCAGTGCAGCCTGTCTTACTGAGAAAAGGCAAAGAATGCTGCCATGTGTTTTCACAGTGAATGAATTGGAAAATGTTCAGTTTACATTTGAAAAGAAACATGGAATATTGAAACATTCTCAGTATTTCCGAAGGCCTTGCAACAGACTTCAGGACCCATTTACTGTGGTGGCCTGTAGTGTTCTACCAAGATTTGGGTTGTTTTATCCTTCCGTCTTTGACCTATCTTGTCCCCTTACCCATCCTAAAATGAACTCCTCCTAGAATGAGGAGTTAGTATCTTAAAGGAAGATAGTGTATGGATTCTGCAAGCTGCTGACCATTGTGAACCCTTTCCCAAATCCCATCACTGGCTTCTTTTCATCATGCCATAGTCAGATTGTTCTTTACCTTTAAGGCCCAGCATGCTTCCACCCTTCCTACTTCTTTAATCTCATTTCCTCCTGCACCCCACTGTTCCTCCCAGTTCTCTCTGTATTGCTCTTTGCATCTTATTTTCCTTACTGTCCCTTTGTCATTCTGTCCTGCAGTTCCATAAACCTAAAATACATCTTGTCTCTTTATAAGGCAAGCATTTCTAAGATGCTTTATCATCAGCAGTTCTTTCTTTACCTGTTTCATAGGCCCTATTTTCACACCTGCATTTTGACCTGTTTGGCTTTCATTAGATAGTGTACTTGTGGACACAAAACATTGTGGGTGGTTGGTTGGTTTTTGTTTATTTGTTTCTTTGTTTGTCAGCAGTTAAGTTAAGAAGACTGCTTTTATACAAATACGAAATAAAAGGAATTTTCTTCCTCTGAAGATATGGAGGTCATCCATGCTGAAGACTGACTCTTTGTAATCAGACTTGTTCATTCTCCCACCTTACCTTTTCCACTCTCCACTTCCTCAAGAATAACTAGATTTTAGCTGGTTAGAATGGAAAAACCCTTGCATTTACAGTCTCTGGTTGCTTCCAGCATATCAGGATCTTGATTTTTGAATTGAGGTATAATAGAAACTGAGTAATGAGGGAGAGATGAGGAGTGAGAGCTTTTATACCTCAAGGAAAAAGTATTTGCTTTTTTTTTTTTTTTTTTTTAACATTACCAATTCAGATTTTTTTATGCTCCTTACTGTGTAAAAGTTGTGGGTGATTGTAGTGGAAATATGTAATAACTGTTTAAAGTTCAAATTTGAACAACTGGGAAAGATTCTGAACTTTTTGTGGTGACAAAGGAACAAAGTTTCAGAATTTTCAGTCCCTCCTCGTGATAGAAAAAGAAGAGTCTCCCTCTCTATCAGTAACTTGCAGCAAAAATGAACAAAACTGTTAAAAGCAATTTCAGAGCTACTTATTTTATCTCCACCTGAAAGCAGACAATACTTGAATGTAGAGAACTGGTCTGGGAGACCTGCATTCTTTAGTTCTGCTGCTCCTTTGCTGGCTGACCTTGGGCTATACTCTTCTCCTTGCAGGTCTTATATAAATAAGAATTGGGTATTGATCCTTTTTAAGGGTTACAAAGTATTAGAAACACTTCATAAATCTGGGTGTTATTATCAGTGGTGTTCTTCCTGTTGATTTCCTTAATTAAAGTATGAAATCGAACTCAAAGACTCTGTATGCTGCTTTTCTTGGCATTAAGAAACAGTGAATGCCTCAACACATTTTTGTTTCATGGAAGGACCCAAAATGCCAAAACTAAAGGGTGACAGATCCTGTACTGTGTGTGTAGCCCAGATCTGTTTTTAAAGTTGACTTCAGTATAGGTATCCTGACTCCCTTAAAGTGTTTCCTAAGATCTCTAATTACCTTTTCTTGGCCAGGTCTCAGGGTCTCTATTTCTTCTTCATCCTTCTTGGCTTCCCTGCTGTTTTTGACACTTGATCATGCCCAGTCTTGAAGTCTTGTCCTCCCTTGACTTTTGTGTCTGTGTTTGACTAGTTTCCCTGTAACTATTCTAGTCATTCATTCAGTTACTTCTGCGCTAGACCATTTACCTTACTCCATTTTTTTTTTCATAAGTTAGACATAGAAACCCACCTCTGGCATGCTCTCCTTGCTTTTCTTCCTGCCAGTGATATTAAATCATGTATCTCAGTGTACCACCTTCATATCTTTTTTTTTTTTTTTTGTAAAACAATTTGCTGTTAGTTTAAAACTACTGAGGCTAAGATGGAACTACAGAAATATCCCTTAAGATTTCCCTTTATTTTTCACTTTCTTCTTCTGAGAGCCTCCATAACTGGACCACAGTTGGGCACATGTTTTCTCTGGGTTGCACTCTTATTGTTCTGCATGTATAGCATAGAGTCTCATCTTCCAGTTTCATGGCCTTAATCTTCTGCTGGTTCTATCTTACTCTCATTGGGTAACCCTTTATGCTTTTTCCTTTATTTGCCATCTCAGTTAATTCTACTTGTTCTTGCTGGCCTCTGACAACTGTTACCTTCATTGAGTCTTGTCAAAAAGACAATTGCTGAAGCAAACTTCCTTGCTGTTTTTCTCTACACACTGCCATCTCTCTTCTCCTCTCCCTTCAGCCCATTGGCAATCACTTACCAATAAGCTTTTTATACCTATTCTGAGCGTCTTTCCAGATATGTTTCTCCCCTATCAGTTGCAGTCTTTTACTGTATTGTCAGTTTCCTCTTCAGGAACATAAGCATGATATTGTGCTTTTCCATACACTTAGGGAAATTGCCAGCCACTAGAGATCAGACATATTGAATACCACTTGTTGACATATTTGAAAATTACTATAAAGGGTCTAGTGCTATCAGAGGTAGCTGGCTTATAACATATATCCTCTTCTTCCTTTCTTCTTCTGTGAAGAAAATTGATTACAAAAGTAAATAAAGATGGTCACAAGCAAAGACACTGTATCTCAGAGACTAGGAAGGGCTGGATTGGAGCAAAATAATATTGATTCAGAGTTGCAAGGTGCAGCTGTGTTAAACATGCATGAGGGAGAGTGGGGCTTCTTTGATGAGGGACTGAACAGGAGGCTTGGTTTGAGGATGATATGCAGAATGGATCACTTTATTAGTAGGATGCAGAAGCCAGAAGAAACTGTTAATGTGTAGGTATTCCTTGCTACTGTGGTATGGAATTTTTTTTTAATTTAATTCTAAGTACGAATATTTAAAAGTTGTGAGCCTGGCTGGGAGTTGTCAGATATCCTGTCTCCTGGAAGACTGTTGAGTCACAGTAGTTCAAATTAATAGCTAACAGAAAATTGAAAAGGAATTATGTTAAAATAGAGCTTGAATCCTAATTTATGAACTTTATGTGGTATTATGTGATTCATCTGATCATTCTCCATCTTCAATTTCAGATGTACTTTGCTTCCAAACTCTTCTTTAACAAGCTGTTCTGCAGTACTCTGGTAATTTTTGGGACCATCTATAGTATGTACCTTCTGGCCAGGTCATATTTGGCTAGTCTACGCTTGATACCAATTGTCTTATACTGTGTGAATTCAATATGCTGTTACTGCTTAGTGCCCATTTCCACAAGTGGAACAGAATGGGTCATAGCTGGTGTCAGCAACTGTTGCAAAATTAATATGGACTAATGTTTTTTTTTTTTTTTTTTTTTAGTAGTTAAATTTTTGTGAAAGAGTTCTAACTACTTGCAGTCAGACTTTCCTTTTTCATATGCCTGGCTGGCATTCATTTAATCCAGGAATCCCTCTTATATATATGTTTTATGATGCTGGTGTTACTAAGCTGCAGGGCTAACAGTTATCCTTTATTGATGTCCTTTTTTTAAATGGGAATATGAATAAAGTTTTCATTTATGAATGCAGCGTGCATGTATCTGAGCTGTGTTTTTGTGCTGTCTGCAATGATGTGAAGATCTTCTGAATAGGATATTTAGCATGCTGATCTACTTCTGATATTGTCCCTAATTTCTAAAACAATACGGGTAACGTATTGTGTACTGAAGGTTTACTCCTGGATGTGATTCTTATAGGCAGCTAAAATTGAAATGCTTGCATTCAAACATGGTGCTTCTATGAGGCTGGGGGAAATACCTTCTCTTAAATACAGTTTATTTACAATTGACTTCTGTTTTTCCAAGGGGAAATTTCATTCTAGATATGTGCTTTTAAATTTGAGTTATTCCAGAAGCAGTAGCCAGTACCTTCCTCGGTGTAGGGCTAATTGTTTGATTAATATTCTTAAATGCCAAATATAAATATTTCCTACCCAAAATATTGCATAGTGGTTCTGAAGCTGGAGGGATGCTGTAGAGATTCTGCTGTGGTGATGTATTTTCTTTGTCTTTCAGTGTACTTGGTTTGTTTTTTGCTTCAAATCTGTTATTTTGGGGGATGTTATAATGGGACATTGGGTTTAAAATTAGAATATATCATTTGTGGTAGTCTTATTACAAATAAAACACTTTTCGGCTCAGAAGTATTTTAGGCATGCCAGTATTCTTAACATCATTTGCTATTTCTTTTGACAGGCATTACATATCCCCTACTCTCACTTGCACAGCAGCATAAATCAGGATTCTAATCTTAACTTTGAACACATTTTTACAGTGAGGTTTCTCTGAATTTCTACTGAATGTTTATATAACAAATGACAAAAATCTTTTTACTAGTTCACCTTAGTGCCCTGGCAGTTTTTAATACTAACTATACTTGATCCTGGCCTTGCATGCATGTAAGGACTGAAGTTCAGTGTCTTCCTTGACATCGGAATACTTTAAATGTTGGCCATAATGCCATCTTTTAATAAGCTTAAACATGTAGATTGAGTTTTGTATACCAGATTTATGCAGAACTAGTACACAATGCTTTTGGAATTGGTTCCTGACGTTCTTCCGACATGGGGGTTTTGGTGACTTTATAGTCCCCGCAAATTTTGCTTCCATTCCACCAAGACTACAGTCACAGCTGTTCACTCACTAAATTCAAAATTCAGAATTATTTCTTACTCATGCACCTTTCATAAAGTGAAGGGAAATGTGCTATTATGATATTTATGTAATAGAATCTGTTATGTAAAGAAACTTGTTTTATTTTTGTTTTCTCCTCCTGGACTTAGCATGAACCTCATTTTGTTGAGATTTTTTTGTTAAAGGGAGACTATATCTGTAAAACAATATGATTATAACAGAACAGTTAGTTCAGTGGTATGTAGTGAGCAATACAGGAAGAAAAAGATTTTGTCTCCCTCTAACTCTGACGTTTTATTACCATGTTAGTGTATTGTTGTATCTTTTAGCAAATTTCCTGCTCAGATTGTCTTTGTTACTGTATTATCTGTGTTCTTTTACTTGAAATAGCATTAAGCATTCAAAGCCATTTGATCTTGCACACTAAATGGTTTTGTGTAAGAGTGTAGAGTCAGATAACTACAATTTTGACAATTCACATTCATATATGGTATGCTGTGCTGTGTTTTTTAGATGACAGCTTCTTTGGTTGAAGTATTTAAGTGTATTTTTTTCCTTTGTGACCACTGTGAACTGTGTATGCAGTATTACCATCTCTCCAATCCATTAATTTATTGGGAATAAATTATTAGTAAATTAGTCTTCTGTTAGTGTGGGTTGTTTTTTTTCCTGCTAGTTGTTCTGCTCCCAAAGAGGGGAAACATGGTTTTAGGGTATGATGTTACCTCTTTGGCCTAGGGTACACTTTTCCTCCTTTCATATGACAATGCAGACAGAAATGTTCTTTCAAACGGTAATGTGTCTCTTTTTGTGCGTGGTGTTGATACAATACACCCTATTAGTCCCTTCATGTTAAGTTTCATTTTATGAACAATGCAAAGTAGCCTCTATCTCCCTTTTGGATTTGATTCCAGAAACATAAAAAATTCCTGAAGCCTTTGACAAACAGTTACCAAAATGATGGATAGCGATTTCAGACTATACAGATAACCAGAACAGCTTTATCTTTTTTGTTTCATGTAAGATGGGAAAGAAAAATCCCTTAGTGAGGAGGCTTACTTAGAAAAGGTGGGATGTTCTAGTGTTTTGTTCCTGCCTGCTTAGTCTATATCTCCTTATTTTTGAGGGGAAGCACGTGTTGAGATGGCAAGTTTTTTCTTCATGCAGGAATTTGCAGCATTGATTCTTCTCTCCTTTTTGTATTGGTATTAGAATACAGGTTTCTTGCATTTGTGATTTGCATGAGTACTTCAAAATTATATTTTCCCATCGAAGTAGAAGCTGTCTATTTTTCCATGTATTCTTGTGTGTTAGCTTCTTTCTTAATTTCTGAAGCAATTTACTTTAATGGACATCTTTCTCACTATTTTGTTTCAGGAAAGTTGTACTCAGGTGCTTCTTTTTTTTGCCTGTTTATTTGTTCAGTACACCAGAAGCTAGGTTTATCTCTGATTATGCTAGATGGATATTGTCATTTAGATCACTGGATCTGTGCTTTAGACACCTAAATAGAAGTGTCCTTCTTTTTACACTTCTGCCACAATACGTCTCACTACTTAGTAGTCTGTTCTGCATATCTTCCTTCTCAAAGTTTATGTTCAGAAATTTGAGTCTCCTTTGAATGTTTTGACAGTAGTGTTTCATTGGGTTAGAATAGCAGGAGGAAGAAAAAGCAACAGTGAAAATATAGGGAAATAAATTTACAGGTCTACTGTAGAATATGAATGTTCTGTAGATTGCATACAATGTAGTTTCACTTGCTTTACGCTCCTGCTTCAGTTGTAGTTGATTCTGAATGGATAGCCTTTGAGTCCTGCCTTAGACAATGTTTTTGGTTCTAAATGTTTATGGACTGCATTCAGTATGAACCTTAGAGTGCTGTTCCTCCCTTTTTAGATATTTTTAGTCCTGATACATAAGTAAAAGTGATACTGAGTAAGAGCTGACTGTTCAAGCATTCACAAAACGGCAAGGTAGACAAAGTGCAGATTCTTTCAGTCCAGCAGCAGGTATAGTACGATCTGATAGACCAAAAGGGGGCTTACATTCTCAGTGTGAAGTTTAATTTACTACTAGCAAATATTCAAAATAAGACAGTAGCATTACTGAAAAGCTGTAGTAAAGTACTACTGATCCCAAGGGAATTAGTAGTTATTAGCAGGTAGTCAGTGCTATGATTTTCTTTAATATACTTGGTTACAAATCAGACAGATTATTGTGTATTTAACCGTAGATTTGAATTGGTATTTGGGTGACATTTTTGCATCTCTGATCTGTCTTAAATTGGGACTGTACTGGAATTAGTACTTGAGAAATGAAGACTCTGTAGTCAATTTCCAGCTGTTGGTTATAATTACCAACCTTACTGAAGGTTTTTAAAATCAGCCAATGAATAAACAGATACCACTTACTTCTATACATGTAAAATGAGAGACTATTAATTCTGGTCTTTAACTTCCTTTTTACTTACTTGAAGTTAATTCTGGCTTGCTAATGGGGGTAGGTGTTTGTTTGAACACGCTTAGTTCCAGTTCAATGTGTTTGTTGCTAGTCGTAAGTTTGTTTTTTTTTCTTTAAGTGCCATCATTAAAAAAAAAAAAAAAGTTTGAAAGAAGAATTACTAGGCAATAAACTGCGAATTTGATAGAATCATCAGCTGCTGTAGTTTGGCTGCAACATTTTTCTGTTGATCCATGAAGTAGTGTCCAGCTGGTCTACTGCCTGATTAGGTGAATGAGATATGTAGCAGAAATTATAGTAAGCATTACTGTGATAGTAAGTGTTCTTTTAAATAATTATGTGGCAAATTGCACCAAATTACTTTTGTAATGATTATGTTCTGGAGTTGCCTTCCATGAAGATTTGGCTGCATTTGAATATTACATGTCCTGTACTAGATTTATATGTCCTGACACAGATTTATAAATCCAGCCACACAATCAAGTTTTAACTTGGAAAAACAGTCTTACTCTTCTTTGATTTTTTTTCATGGATTGATGTTGGGTCTAAGTCTTTGCTTTCTGTTCTGAACTACTGTCTTGCACAGACATGTCCAAACTTTGGCCCATGTGTTGCATGCAGCCTGGCACAGCTTGCAATGCAGCCTGCCCTATGCCATCATGGCAGCTGCTTTGCCCTGCTGAGTGGCCCTGCTCATCCCTGGGCATGCACCTACAGCTCAGCAACAACCAAACCATCAGTGTGCTATTAATGCTGCCTGAGCTGAAATCAGGGCACCAAGAGGGCATAGTACAGTGCCAACTCAAGTTATGGCAAATAATGGTCTGCGTTTTGATACTTTGCCTAAACACAGACCTGTGAACAGAAAAATATGCAGCCGTGCTTTTAGTTTTGATACAGGAATTTGAGAACAGGTTTCAAGATTGGGGAAAAAAAAAAAAAACAACATCATTTTTTTCGGTATATTTGCAACTCTATCTTCATTCAACATAAATACATTTTTCAAATTGAATATATAGAGTTGCCATCAGATATTCAACTCAGAAATCTGATTGTGTCTTTTTACCAGAATTTTGTAAGAGAAAAATATCCCTTGCTTCACAGTCATACTTTACTCATGTCACTGCTTTTGGCAGTACGCACATTTGTGAGCAACTGCTGTCTAGGATGAAGAATAGGAAGAGTAAAACTTCATAAAAATTCCCTGATGAGCACTTTGAGACCTCATGGAGAATTGCAACCACTGCCATTGAACCAGACTGATGCTTTAGTTTCACAAAAACAAGGTCAAATATCCCACTAGCTTTATGTTTTTGTTGCTTTCTCTCTCTCTCTTTTTTTTTTTTTTACCATTTTAATAAAAAATATTAAACATTAATATGTTTTGTTGCTTATATACATTAACTCTATATTTTATTATATATTTTATGAGAACTGCTCCAAAAGTGATGCCTCCCATTTTGTTATGTTCGCCCATGATGTCAGAGGAACTTTTAAATTATTATTTAAGCTTTGAGGATTTTGTTTTCTGTCTCTCTGTCAAAGAGTTTTATAAACCAGGGAATGAAAAAAATCAGATTCTTAGTGTGGGTGTAATAGGACTTAGTTTTAACCTGATTGTTTCCTTGACAAAGGCATTCTACACTAATACAGAAATGCTTGTATATTTGACAGTTAATGCATTGTCTATCAACCTTAAGTTTTACCGCATATTCAATCATCCCAAATGTTCTACTGACTTGGCCTGGGTAAGTTTGAAGCTCTATGGAAACTACATTGTTTCATTTTGTTTCTTAAAATTCTGTTGTTTCAAATTGGTATTTTAGTCTGTCGTAGTCTTTTATAACTTCATCTTTTTAATATCTGCGCTTGTCTTAAAAATAAATAAATGTTGGGGAGATTGAGTGGTAAACTTGTGCTAGCAATACAAATCAGTAGTAAAATAGCTTCAACTGATCTTTCATAATTGCTTAATATGCATGTGATAAGATGATTTGTTCTGTGATTCCTCTGTGGAAATTTAAATTTATGAGGCATGCTTAAAAATTTAGCATTCAGCTGACATTAGTTTATTTTTGTTTTCTCCAAAGTTCATCAGAATAATACTTTTTGTTGAAGACTGTACAAGTAAAATTACCATGCAAGTTCAGCTGTGTTTCAGTTAGATTTATAGGTCATCTTCTTCCATGCTCCCAGAATCTGTACAAAAATGTTGTTGCTTTACCCTTGTAACATTTGGGAAAGAATAATTATGCTGCTTTTATTTACTTATTTATTAATGTTTGACAGTAGCACTTTTTGGTTGAGGTGATCTTTATTCAGAAGAGGTTGAGACTGGATATTAAGAAAAGGCTTCTCACCAAGAGGGGATAGTCAGATACTGGAACAGGCTCACCAGCAAAGTTATCGCAGCACTGAGTCTGCCAGAGTTCAAACATTTTGACACAGAATCACAGAATGTCTTGTGTTGGAAGGGACCTGGAAGACCACCCAGTTCCACCCGCAGCTCTCCACTGCCACAGTCAGGATTGTCACCCACTGGATCAGGCTGCCCAGGGTTCCATTCAACCTGGCCTTGAATGCATCCAGGAACAGGAGTATCTACAACTTCTCTGAGCAGCCTGTTCCAGAGCCTTACCACCATCTAAGTAATTACTTTTTTCCTAACATCTAACCTAAAACTTCCTTGTTTTAGTTTAAAGCCATTCCTATTTGTCCTCTTGTTAGCAAGCCGTGTAAAACATAGGTCTTCCTCCTGCTTATCAGCCCCTTTAAGTACTGGAAGGCCACAATGAGGGCTCTCTGGATGTTTCTCCAAGCTAAGCTAGCCCAGCTCTCAACCTTTTTTTAATGGGAGAGGTGCTTCAGCCCTCTGATACCTATCGCTCTCCTCTGGACCTCCTCCACAGCTCCCCATCCTTCTTGTGCTGATGGCTGCAGGCCTCAAGAGGGCAGAGCAGACAGAAACAATCTTCTCCCTTGCCCTGCTGGCCACTGTACTTTTGGGGCAACCCAGGATAGATACAGTTGGCTTTCCAAGCTGCGAGCGCGCGCGCTGCTAGCTTGTGTCCAGCTTTTTGCCCACCAGGACCTTCAAGTCCTTTTCCACAGGGCTGCTCTCAGTGAGTTCTCCAAGTTATTGTACATATTTGCGGTTGTCCTGACCCAAATGTAACACCTTGCTCTTGGCCTTGGTGAGCCTCATTTGTTTCTCATATGTTCACTTTTCAAGCCTGTTCAGGTCCTTCTGAATAGCATCCTTTCCTTCTATTGGATCAACTGTACCACTTAGTATCATCAGCAAACTTACTGGGGTGTTACAGATAGTGCAAGCAGTATTAGATGGAAGCAATTGTGTTGTTACAAAGTGTTACAGCTAGTGCAAGCAGTATTAGATGGAAACAATTGTGTTGTTACAAAGTGTTACAGCTAGAGCAAGAAGTATTAGATGGAAATAATTGTGCTGTTACAAAGTAAGAGCAGAATAAAGATCTTACCGGTATCCTCGGCTCAGGTGAGGTTGCATTCACCTGTGCCCCTGCAGCTGACTCAGTGCTCGCCTCAGGTGGTCAATCAGAGGTTCAGGCCGTGATTCAACAGTTCCCATACACTGGGGGTACGCTCAATTCCACTGTCTAGGTAATTGGTAAAGGTGTTGAAGAGCACTGGTCCCAGGACTTAGTCCTGGGGGATACCACCTGTAACCAGCTTCCACTTGGACATAGCTCTGTTGACTACAGCGCTCTGGCTGTGACATTCCAACCAGTTCTTTATCCACTTAATAGTCCAGTCTCCAAATACATATCTCTTCAATTAAGGATAATAAGGATAAGGATGTGGTGTGGGACCATGTCGGAGGCCTCACACGGGTTCTGATAGACAACATGGGTTGCCCTTCCTTTATGCGTTGATGCTGTCACTCCACCGTAGAAGACCTCTAGATTGATCAGACTCAATCTACCTTTTGTGAAGCTGTGCTGTCCATCTTGGATCATCCCTCATCTTACATGTGCTTTAATATAGCTCCTTAGATCTGCTCAGTGATCTTCCCAGGATATCCTTTTCCTTGATCCTTGAAAAAAATCCTTTTGCAGCCTTGATTTTGTAGTTAGGTATGGAGTTAGTCATTGCTATCGACGACTGTGGTACTGTGGCAGTTGAGTATATAGGTAGGTTAATAGCAGTTGGGTTTTTCCTTTCCTTCACAGAGAGAAATTTTTTTTTCCACCTGTCACAAATACTGTACTGCTGCAATTTAACTATACAGTCTCTGCATGCATTGGAGTGTGAATTAGCTGTGCAGTTAGGATTTGTTTTCTGAACCCAGTGCATTGGTACAACTGCTTTTGGTGGCTGAGGGATGGATTTTGTTGATGTCATGTGATGGTTTTTGATCTCTGAAAAGTGTGATGAGCAAATGCATGAAAATGAAAAGTTTAGCACCTACAAATGTGTTGGAGTAAAACAATCCTGATCGCCAGGATATGCTGGAAGTACCAATCTAGAAAGTAGTTCTGCAGAAAAGGACCTGGGAATCCTGATGGACACCAAGCTGCACCTAAGTCAGCAATGTTCCTTTGCTGCTAAGAAGGATAAAGGTATTCTTGATTGTATTAGGCCAAGTATTGCCAGTAAATCATGAGAGGTGAACCCTACTTGATCTGGGACTGGAGTTGTTCCCCAGGCATCGGTGCTGGGTCCGATCTTGTTCAGTATCTTAATTGACGACCTTGATGAGGGGATAGTGTCCACCTCAGGAAGTACACCAATTATACCAAGCTGGAAGGAGTGGCTGACACACCTGAAGGCTGTGCTGCCATTCAGCAGGACCTGGACAGACTGGAGAGTTGGGCAGCAAGAAACCAGACGAAGTTTAACAAAAGCAGGTGTAGTGTCTTACACCTGGGAAGGAATAATCACAAGTATCGGTACAGGTTGGGGCATGACCTGCTGGAGTAGAGCTCTGCGGAGAAGGACGGGGGATCCTGGTGGATGACAAGTTGGTGATGAGCCAGCAGTGTGCCCTTGTGGCCAAGAAAGCCAATGGGGTTGTGGGGTGCATTAAAAGGAGTGTGGCCAGCAGGTCAAGGGAGGTGATCTTCCCCCTCTACTCTGCCCTGGTCAGGCCTCACTTGGAGTATTGTGTCTGGTTCTGGGCTCCCCTATACAAAAAAGACAGGGATCTCGAGAGAGAGTCCATCAGAGGGCTGCAAAGATGTTTACAGGCCTATCCTCTCCTCTATGAGGAAAGGCTGAGTGAACTGGGTCTTTTCAGCCTTGAGAAAAGAAGACTCAGAGGAGATCTGATTAATGTGTATAAGTATCTTAAGTGTGGAAGTCAAAGAGACCTGGCCAACCTCTTTTCAGTGGTCTGTGGGGACAAGACAAGGGGAAATGACCATAAACTGGAGCATGGGAAGTTCCATACCAACATGCAAAGGAACTTCTTCATGGTGAGGGTGATGGAGCACTGGAACAGGCTGCCCACGGAGGTTGTGGATTCTCCTTCTCTGGAGATATTCAAGACCTCCATGGATGCCTACCTGAGTAGCCTGCTGCAGGGGGCCTGCTTTGGCAGGGGGGGTGGACTTGATGCTCTCTAGAGGTCCCTTCCAGCCCCTGCAATTCTGTGATTCTGTGATGCCTCTCTTCTTGGTATCTGTGAGGCTGTACCCAGCGCTGCATCCAGTTCTGGGATCCCCAGTATAAGAGGGATGTGGACATAGTGGAGAGAGTCTAACAAAGAGCCACCAAGATGATGGAGGGTGCCTCTCTTATGAGGAGAGGCTGAGAGAGGTGGGGCTATTCAGCCTGGAGAAAAGAAAGTTTAGGGGGATCTCATTAGGGTCTCTAAATGCCTGAAGGGAGAGTTCAAAGATGACCGAGCCAGGCTCTTGTAGGTGAAGACCAGAACAAGAGGGAGTGGGTGAAAACTGGAACATGGGAGGTTCCCTCTGAACGCCAGGAAGAAGTTCTGTGCCATGTGGAAGATGGAGCATTGGCACAGGTTGCCTGGAGAGGCTGAGAGGTCTCCTTCTTGGAGATCTTCAGAAGCTGCCTGGGCATGATTTTGGGTACCCTGCTGTAGGTTTGAAGCAGATGGACTCAGAGCCCTGACTAACCTCAGCCTTTCTATAATTCTGTATAATGCGTATGACTGTAGGGAAAGAATGTCAATTCTTGTTGTTCTTGTTATTTGACAATCCTGTGTCAAAATGCTGGATCCATCCACACTGTGTTATTGACAAATACCTGTTTTTAGCACTAATGTCTATTTGTTACTTGCGCAGATGGGTGTCTCCCTGTCTCATCTGATTTGCTCGGATGAGTGATGGGCTTGGGTGGGAGGTGTTGTGTAAAGAATCTTTCAGAAGTCAAGTATGTTGATGTTAGACTTTTCTCTCCTATATGTGTGTGTGTGTGGGTAATTTGTTGCACAACGATGTACTTAAGTGTATGCATGTGTTTAGGAATTTAACTTTTGTATGTATTAGCATGCAATGGTATAGTATTGTCTAATTCTCTAAAAAGATTAAGACTTGCAGCCTTTTAAGACTTTATTCTTCTATTTATGCAAAGATTAGTGCAGATTTTGGCTGTGGAAACTAGCTCTGTCCAAACTTAAAGGGATAGCTCCTCACATAATGATGCAGCCAATTGCAAGTAAGAATAATAATATTTAGGATGCTACGGCTACCACAAAGCTTGTGTACTGAGTGTGCAAATGTATACATGTTTGTACTATTAAATTTTTTCTTCTTATAATTAAATAGAAAACCCTGGGTGCAAGTGCTAGTCATGTTGGACAGATGTATCTTATTTTATGAGGGAAATATGTAATATTTATGAGAGGAAAGTTCATGAGTCTAAGAAATAGTATTAATTATAATGTCACCTGATGCGACAAAACAAACAAAACAGAAAACAAACAGTTTTGGCCTTAGAGAGAAATTAATTTCCCCCAAATTAAGATGGTCACAGTCCTGACTTCTCCAGAAGACCTTAATTAGATGATTAGATCCGTTGTTGTTTGGATATGGTGTGAAGGAGTATTCCCTTTTAGCTATGATTCTCCTCTTACCTGATGCAGAAAACCTGCTGGATTATAATGTAATCTTGCTGAAGGTCTAAAGGTTATGTTGCTTAGATAGTAAAAGAGTGAATGCGATACAACTGCAGAAGATAGTCTACTTCCTTTAAATAAATCTTGGTTGTTCACCTTAGAACAGTTGAGATGCTCTGGATAAGACTGTACAAGCAGTTATCATCAACATTTTCCTAGATATTATCAGCAAGGATGGCTCTTAGGAGGATGCGAAGATAGGCTTTTTTTGATGATTATATTTGGCTGTTAGTAAGGTATATCAAGTAGGTTGATCTTCACTCCGGTGTTTTTTAATTGGGGAAGAAGTAGAAGAGGAATGCAAATGTGTATTTCTGTTCTTACGGTTCATCTTGGTTGTATCTCTGGAAATCCCTTTCTCCTTCTGTCTCCTCACAGATACAGCTGCTTCCAGTATCATGGCCTCTGACCTGGAAAGCAGCCTCACTTCCATAGACTGGCTCCCACAGCTTACTTTAAGAGCTACTATTGAAAAATTAGGGGGTTCCTCACAAGCAGGACCTCCAGGGGCTGCCCGAAAGTGTCCTCCAGGCTCACCGACAGATCCCAATGCTACTCTCAGTAAGGATGAGGCTGCAGTGCATCAAGATGGCAAGCCACGTTACAGCTATGCCACTCTGATCACATATGCAATCAATTCATCCCCTGCCAAGAAGATGACACTTAGTGAGATTTACCGTTGGATCTGTGACAACTTTCCTTACTACAAAAATGCTGGTATTGGTTGGAAGGTAAGGATTTCCATAGCTGAAGTGCACTTTCTGTCTAATAAATGGACTTTATTTTCTTATCTTTGTGCCAAATATGCTCACTGAGCAAAATAAAAAGAAACGGTGAAAATAAGATGACCAGAGAAGGAACAAACTGAGATGGAAGTCCCATTTTCTTTGAGATTTTTGTTGTATGTATGTGGCAGCCCTGTAAGTAGGATCCTGGGGAAAGGAGGGGGAAAAAACAATAAGACAAAAATCACTATCCACAAAGCTCACATCACTACCAACCTCTGCATCACACTGATAGTATTTTTATAGTACCTTCTGTATATGCATAGATGGTTCAGCTGCATGGTATATATAAATGCCTATGATTTCCTCAGCTTCTGTTCTGCCCTACTGTGGGTATATGTAGTGCGTTTGAGTATGCACCACCCTTCTGTTTAATTTACCCATTCCTGAACGTTCACAGAAAACTGTACATTTTTGTTATAGCACTTACCTTTGTCTCTCAATCTCTCTTTAGAACTCAATTCGTCATAACCTCTCTCTGAATAAGTGTTTTCGGAAAGTGCCTAGACCAAGGGATGATCCAGGGAAGGTAAGAAATCCGGGTGCTTCCGGCCAAACCATTTAAAACTGCATGAAGTGAGCGAGAATCGCCCTTTCTAACTGACTGTTGGAATTTGAAACCTGAAGTGTAGGCAAAAAGGGGAGCAGTAGTAAAATTTACTGCTGTGCTTGACTACAGACGCATTTAAAGGTAACCTGTAAAGGGACATCTTTTCCATATCGTGATCTTCAGTTGACTTCAAAGATCATGGAAGAAGGAGTAAATAGGGTGAAATTGTCAGTTTTGTTTCTTCTTCTTGATATTTGTGTGTAAAATGTGTGTCTAGTCCAACCAGTTTTATTGTGAAAGATTTTAGTGTCTGGTGGTGAATGGCAGGATTATGACATGACATCATGGAGGCAAGATCTGCAGAACTGAGAGCAGGACTACTGCTTATTTAGGACTGCAAAACATTTGGTGTTGGAGGGAAAAGGTCGTGATCAGGTAGTTCAAATCTGTAGAAATCTGTTACTAAAAAAATTCAAGAGTTTAATTACTTGTCTTAGTAAGAGCTGATAAAACTATGTTAGTATGTATCACTTGTAAAGCGGAATTGTTAACAAAACCAAGTCGTGGCATGCAGATGTTATTACTTTTATGAAACCATCAGGGAGAAGGTGATAGAGTGTGAAACTTTGCATTTAGACACAAATCTAACTTTTCTTTTTTTCACTCTTTCCCCCTGCATTCTGAAGTTACCAGAAGGGGTCACTCAATGCAGGCTTTTTCAGGTTGTGTTTGAAGGACAAGATGATGCTCAGTTGACATCTAAAATTAGAAGTAATATGTCTCTCTGAAGATGACTGCAAAAATACCATTGATTATATGGTTTATTCCAGGGAATCCTGACCAACTTCAGTGTATATGTTTGCACATTCTCATTGATATATTGGTTTTTGGTTGTAATGAGAATCCATCCAGTACTTGTTGCTAATTATTCAGATTTTGATTGGAGGTAAAAATGTACACCCTAGAGTTCTGCTTATATTCACTGCTTCAGAAAACAACAAACTGACATAATAATAGACTATTTCAGGTTGGAAGGGACACCTGGAGGTCAAACTCCACTCTCCGTTCTTCCCCAGCTTACCAGACAAGAACAATTGGATCGGGTTTTTGAGGTCTTTGTTGGGTGCTTGTTCTAGCACAGCATCACCATAATTTATTTATATCTTACTGAAATTTTCTTTGCTATAACTTTTGTTTGTTGTCTCTTGTGCTGTGCATTTCTGAGAAGTTTGACTTTGTCTTCTTTATAATCTCATTACATCATTGAATACAGTGGCTAGATTCCCTTAGCCTTCCCTTCTCTGGCTGAAACAAATCTTTCTGTGTGAAATGTGTTTACGTCATGTGTTTAAGTCTCCTATCATCACGGTGGACCTCCTTTGATTCCATTCTTGTATGTTAATGTCTTTCTTGCACTGGAAAGACCCAAGTGGGCACAGTACTCAAAGTGGAGTCTCACAAGTGTGGAAAAGATGGTCCTTTAGTTCTTTTTGCCTAGTCTGAACACTGAGTTGGTCCAATAGAAATTACATGCTGTGAGGAGATAGTGAAGGAGAAGTTACAGGTGCTAAAGTGTTGGTCTACCTTGGATCAAAACATCTTGGAGTGATGGAAGTGGATAGCACCATTGTTCAATGCAACACAATGCAATCTCTTCCTCTTCTTGGTTGTCTGATAATCAGTGTGGTTCCGTTATTTAGTCAGTGCTACATTATTTCAGTCAGTAACCTGCTGCTGCAGGAAGCTCTCTGATTTAATAACACATTCATTCATTCACCAGTGGGTCTTTTTTCCAGGGCTCCTATTGGACAATAGATACGTGTCCAGATATATCTCGCAAGAGGCGGCATCCTCCTGATGATGACGTGAGTGTTACTGTTTTCTGACAGCATGGAGCAGGAGCGCGAGTTCAATTCCTGTTCAGAGAAGTTCTTCCAGCACTAGATGGGGGGGCAGCATATATAGATGAGGAGGATTAATATGTATGTTGTGCTCATTGGCCATTGTTACTGCTGTTCAATAGCAAAATTAATTATATTTCAAGTTCATTATCTTGTCTCTTCAGTGACTAAGGCCTAGTTCTCCTGTTTTCTAAGCCATGAACTACAGTAGGGGAACTGGCTTCGCATCTGCGGTTTCATTTCTCCATCTGTTATTTCATTTGGGCCTTTACTCTCTTTCTTCCCCATCCACAGATACCACAAGACTCCCCGGAGCAAGAGGCAAGTAAGAGCCCCCGAGGGGCTGTTCCAGTCAGCACAGAAGCATCTTTGCCACCTGAGGCTACCCCTCAGCTGTCACTTCAGAGCACTGCCCCCATTGCCAACTATAGTCAGGTGAGCAGTAGAGAATAGAAGCCTTAAGAAGGGGAAGGAAAGGGGGAGGGGTGCTTGAATGGAGAAGTGGAGTGGTAAGAAAAGAGGGAATAGTGAAAAATGGTGAGGCAGAGGAAAAAAGTAAAAAGGAAAGAAGTTAAAATTGATCAGACAGAAAATAGTGGAAGAAGTGATATTTAAGAAAGGGCTGGATGAGGATACGGGTAAAGACATAATGGTATTAGAGAGCTGAAGAATATGCTGGAGTCAGTATGCTGCAGGGTGAGGATGATGATTAACTGCCACTAAGAAAACTAGCTTTTGGGGAAGATCTGCTTGCTGCAAGATGAGCTAAGTGATATGAGATAGCAGTGTGTTTTACCTGTATGTAGTTTCTGGGCCCTGTTAGAAGTTAAAAAATCTAGTATAAAATAAAGTCCTAATTTCTGTCATGTGTGGTTCTTTTAGCAGTCTGCAGGGCCTGTGGACGTGGCTTCTACTGTAGCAGGGGGACAGGGCCGTGAAGGGGCCGATGTACCTCCCCCACTGTACAGTGCCAACCACGACTTCAAGTTCTCCTACTCTGAGATCAATTTTCAGGATCTTAGCTGGTCCTTCCGAAATCTCTACAAATCCATGCTGGAGAAATCATCTTCCTCTCAGCACGGTGAGTAACCATAAGGACCATGTGAAGTGGGCAGATACCTGTTTACACAGTCTTGTCCACTCATCTGTCCTTGGTATGTCTTAGATCTTTCTTCTTGTAGGAGCAAAGCTCCTTTGGTGTCCTGTAATTAGTTCTGCCAGAGTCAAATAAGAAATCTGCATGTCCTTTCTTTATTGCGCCTCACTAATTTGCTCAGAGTGAAAAGGATAATAATTTAAAAATACAGTTTCTTAACACAGAAGCAAATATTTAAATGGTAGAAGCATAGAAAAATGAAGACCTTGAAGAATAGCTTGTCTGAGAAGTACTGACAATCTGTCAGGCTAGAAACTGTAAGAGGGGGACACTTTTTTCATGTAGGCAGTGGAATTTCCCCAAAAGGAAAATGGGAAGTCATCATTGTACAACTCTACTTTTAAAGGATCTTCACGAAGTCTCGGAGAACTGAACTTTGAGCGGGAGAGGGAGCCTATAACTTCATTCATAGCTGACTTTTCTGTTACTGAGGAAGCAGCTACCAGAAGGCATAATCACTGTAGGGATGAGGTCTGTGTTTTCTACAGAAAGCACTTCTGGAGAGTCTCCAATTGCCTTCATCTTTAAACATTCTTCTAAATACTAGTGTGGTGTAGAAAGGAAAATGTGGTTAAATGAGACTTTCACCTATGCTCTCAGCCAGCATATAGTAAAGGCAGAGTTTGTTACTCTAGGAGGAGCCTCCTGCATTTGTAACTTTGGTGAAATAATAACAAGCTTTGATCAAGTTGGCGCTTGATATTACTAGTAGGAATCTGTTGTGTGAGGTGCTGTAGAATAAGAAGGCTACACAAATGAAGAGAAGAACCTTGACTCACTCTGTGCTTCTGTCTCTAAAAATTAAGCAACAATCTGCTTTTCAGTTCTACAGCTGTAAGGTCGTCTAGAAAAGCTTGCAGTTTTTGAGGAAATTGTGTTGGTAACTTTGAGTCAAGATATTGGCCTTTTGGAGTCAGAATAATACTGACCCTTTTGATCCGTTGCAGTTAGTAGGTCTAAGGGTTGATTCTGACTCTAGTGAAGAACTGAGGCTTGCTTTTACAGAGGGTCAGCTAATGAATGGGTGGCTCAGGTTACTGGCAAGTAATGCCTTTCATTGTGATTTTTCTTAGAATTTCCATAACATCAGGAGAAAACAGGGAAGCAGCTGTAAGAGATGTGCAGAACTCGTGTTATAGGGAAGAATGGAGAATATACGATGCTCTTGCATGTAGGGGATACCTGTAATGGAAGAGGATAGAAATAATAACACCTAAAAAGTCAGGAAGAATTAAAGTAATAAAGGAGTCCTGACATGTGTGCTGTGCTTGGTGTATAAAAGCAGTAGGAAGCATGACCGCTAATGATCTGTGTGAGAAAAATTATGAAGGTCTCAGATGAAACTGCCTGTAAGATAGAATCTGAAGGGAGCTTTTGGAAACAACAAAACAAATTTATCAACCTCCATTTTCTAAATGTTTTGTTGCTTACGTTTGCTTAGTGGTCATTTCTAGGAAAATATCACGCGCCTGAAATTTCCAGAAAGCATGCATTACTTGATAGATATCGATGAAGTCTGTGGAGACATAGGAGTGTTTAAACACTTAAATTAACACAAAGGAGTTAAATTCTTCTGGGACTTTGTGAAGCCTTTTGTTTTTGATGGAACCAGGTGTTAGTTATTGGCAGCCTCTAGTGGGCACTTCAAAAACTTCTTAAATAGCACTGCTTATCCTCAGTGTGACATTAGAGATGGTTAATTTAAGCAGAAGTCTGATCCAGGCAGCTCTTAAAGTTTCCTTGTCTCTCTTTCATCCCACAGGTTTCTCTTCTCTCCTTGGTGACATGCAGCCCTCCAACCATAACTACTACATGTACCAGCAACAACAGCAGGGCCCCTCAGCAGTGGGTACTGCTCCACCACTCCACACTCCAACTCCAGAGGGTTGCCCATCCCAAGGGGGAAAGCAGCAGGGTGGTGAAAGTTATGGCCCTCCACCAGTGATGTCCATGCACCCTCCCCCAATGCAGCATGGAGGCTACCACCAGCATCAACATCACCCACACTCCCACCCACAGCAGCAGCCACATCAGCAGCAGCAGTCACAGGCTTCAATCAACAATGCTGGCTTTGGTGAGTCAGGGCTGATGAATAGAACAGCTGGGAGAAATGGAGAAGTGGGGATCCCTCAGACAGAAATTCCACAAGTGAGCTTCCCCTAGGAATTGTCTACATAGTGAGCAGAAAAAGGATGACAGTCAGTTATGTTTGAAATCTGAGAAGGAAATTGCCTTCTTATTAGGAATATGGTTGTGCTAGGTTTGAGATTCTGTTTAGGGATGCAGGATAAGTCCAGGAGCTAAATGAAAAAGAGAGTTACTACCTCTGGTCTTCTGAGGGCAAAAAGATTTCTATCTACTACAGAATTAATATCTTTGAAGTGGCCAGTTATCTTGTATTAAGGTATGGAGGAAAAAGGTGTTCTGTATTGGAATAATCTTTTTTCCATTTCGTTACAGCATTTCCTCCTGATTGGTGCTCCAGCATTGATTCCCTGAAGGAGAGCTTCAAGATGGTAAACCGGCTGAACTGGTCTAGCATTGAGCACTCCCAGTTTTCAGGTCAGTATTGGCCTAGTGATGAGATCTAGTGACTCAGTAACTAGCGGCTGTAGTATCTTGAATTTGGGAGTGCAGATCTTTTTTTTTTTCAACTTAACTTCGGCAAGTCTCATTTTCTCAGTGACTCAGCTGTTCCATTTGTATGACACATCCTACTTCATGGATCCTGTTAAAGACCCTAAAGCACTTGAACACTGTAGGGATTCAGGGCAAGGGGAATTAATTCATAAAAGTATGTTAGAAATCAAATGAGGATTTTTCCCTCGTGCGTCTCCTTTCTTTACCGAAGTCAGTGAGACAATACCTTAAAAAGGAAGCTCTCCCATTATTCCAGTGATTGATCATAAGTAATGAAGTTGAGTTTGGGGGAGATGATGAGACTTAGGAGCCGAAGACAAAAAATTTAACACAGGTGACTGCAGTTTAGTTGCTGTCTTTGACACTGTCCTTATCTCTTGCAGAGTTGATGGAGAGTCTGCGCCAGGCCGAGCGGAAGAACTGGACACTGGATCAACACCATATTGCCAATCTCTGTGACTCTCTTAATCACTTTCTTACCCAGACTGGTCAGCTCCCTCATCTGGTCGGCCCACAGCAGCCCCCTCGAATCTCTGATTCTTGTGCCCTGAACAGTGGCAAACAGGAGCAATCCATGAATCAAGGTAATTCGGAGGGAAACTAAAATGCCACGTTAATGAAGGACCAATTCTCTACATATCCTAAACTTTCTGCAACCTTGTAGTTAGCGTGGCACCAAATAGCTCTATCAGAAGCTGTTTATACAAACTGTATTCAGTCCCTTAGTTTGTTCAGCCTAGAGAAGAGGAGGCTGAGATGAGATGTCATCATGGCCATGCTTCCTCATGAGAGGGAGTGGAGTGGCTGGTGCTGGTCTCTTCTCTCTGTTGACCAGGAATAGGACTTAAGGGATCAGCCTGAAGCTGTGACAGGGCAGAGTCATGTTGGTTGTCAGGAAAAAGCTCTTCAGTGCAAAGGTGAAGAGGCACTGGAATCAGGCACTGATTCAGGCACTGGAACAGGATCCCCAGGGAAGTGGTCGTGGCACTGAACTTGCTGGAGTTCAAGCAGATGGTGCTTCCAGTCATATGGTCTAATCTTTGTGTGGTTCTGTGTGGAGCCAGGAGTTAGACTCAGTGATCCTTGTGGGTCCCTTCCAACCCAGGATATTCAATGATTATATGAAATCAGTCTCATCTATCTGTAAAAAATTATTAGGATGTCCTGTGTCTGTGACCTAATGTGCCTTTATGTGATGCATACTACCAAAAAGCATCTTCTCCAGGAAGAATTGCTTTTAAATGGTTAACCTGTAAAAGGAAAAGGGAAGGAAGAGTTTTTGGTACAAAACCAACAGGAAGGAATGGCAAGGTAGAAAGCTTGCTGTTCTAAGTGGCAGTAGCTGTAAAAGAGAAAGCTTTTGTGCCTATATTGGAGAAAGACTGACTGGACAAGGAACAGAAAAGAATGTGCTCCAAGGAGAGTGCAGAGATGATCTTGGTACAACTGTGATGGTATGTGTCATCTAGTATTTTAACTAAATGACTTAATTGTAAACAGTGAAAAATATATAAGTAGTAAGGCATCTTCTGGCATTTCTAGATGAAAAGTTTATTTTAAAATAATAAGTGAAACTCTTGCAGGTGCCAAGAACAAGAATCTCGACCAAGCTATAGCTTTTGGTTAGGACCAGGCAATTGAACATCTCAGTATTCTGCATGTTTGAGTTAGTTGCTCTGTGGCTGAGATACAACCCAGTCAGAACTATGACAGCTGATCAGAACATTAACAATTTGTTTCATTTCATTCCACAGTGAACTCTTATGGTCAGCCCCAGCCTCCCCATCTCTTCTCCGGTCCATCTCCGATGTACCAGATTTCTACCCAAGACTCTCCAGGATATAATCGCCCAGGTAAGAAGTGACAGTAAGGCATATAATATCTCTGAATATTTAAGAACTGGTTCTCAAGCCCTCTTCATTTCTCCCAAAACACTCACTAATCCAATGAAGCGCTCAGGGTAGAGAGAGTGCTTGGACTGTCATGGACTCTTCATTAGGGCTGTGCCATAGCACTAATAGATTTTAGAATTTCAGTGACCTGATTTATTTCACTTTATATAAATGGTCTTCTAGCCCTGTGTCACCATCAGCTGGTTGGACAAAGGCAAAAATACATTAGAAGCTTATGTTGCTGAAGTTCCTTTGTGTTTTACCAGCAGTCAGCTGTGAGAAAAGTTAAGCTGAGGCTTTAACCTCAGTGGAAGCTGCTCTGGAGAATTTCATAGCACACTACCAACAGACATTGATAGGTGCTGTCTGACAGGGAGAAATTTGTGCCAATAGTGTTATTGCATGTACTGATGGAACAGAGAAGTCCACAGTGCCGTTAATGCTTTCATTTGGCCCAATGCCCACTGTAGAAAAGTATGACATTTTTTTTTTCTAACTGTTCTTTTTTTTTTTTTTTAACTGTTTTTCACTCAGCTCATCATCTGGTCCCTCGGCCTTCAGGGCCTCCTCCAGGCACCAATGAGGAAATCCCTGATGATTTCGACTGGGACTTGATCACCTAGCGAGCAGACTTAAGAGCCCGTCCTTTGTGAAGGACGTGGGAGGGGAGGAGGACGTGGGGTGAATGGTGCCACACCACTGTCTCCAGCCTTCCTACCTTGCCTGTATATAGATATATATTCTCTATCTCCGCCAGAGAAGCCACCGCAAGATGCTGCCGAAGATAATCTTTCATTGCGTCCTGTTTTCTTTTTTCTTCTTTTGTTTATTATTATTATTATTGTTGTTGTTGTTATTATTATTATCAGTAATTGAGCACAGCCCTTCCCCTCCTCTGGTGGCCTCGGATGCATCAGATAAAATCTTGTGTGGTGCCCTGTATAGGGCAGAAAGATAGATCCTTGCTGCCACAAAAAGACCTCAGAAGGCTGAATCCTTGTGTGCATCTTTCTCTGCCTCTGTCATTTTGCATTTAGTAATCCCTCTTTCCCTTCAAAGCAGACAGTAAATCTGTTGTATTGGCTACTGAGTGAGAGTCTAGTAGACCCCGGGAGCCTGTAGTTATGTTATTTCTTAAATGTTGTAAAAGGTCAGGAGGCTAAAGGGACACTGTGGAGGGGTGATTTCAGCTCAGTGAACTGTTTCACATCAGCAGGAAAAGCAAGAAAAGAAATAGAGATCCCAAGTGCAAATAGGATAATCTCTATAAGTTGGGAGAGCTAAGCTAAGCTGGGAGGGAAAACCTGAGTTTGGAGAAAGGGTAATGTAATAAAAATGATGTTTCAGTAGAGATGTTGGGTGTCAGAATGCAGTGCCTCTTGGTGAGGACCAAGAGTGATTTTGAGAGGATCCTGACTGCTCTGCCTTTTGCAGTCTCCAAGGAAGTGAAGCCTATGTACTCATCAGGTAAAAGAAGCAGTCGAGGGTGTTGTGATCCAGCAAATTCTGTTTCCCAGAGCTTTTAATTTCGCCCCTGCCCCTTCAAGCCTTTCTTTAAAGTATGCAGTGAGGCTCTTACTTGCATATGCAAACTTAAAAATTTTCTCACGCTGTCAGTATTTGCTCAATTGTTACTTGGCCCTCTGCCCCTTGTACTTTTTTGGAGACTGTCCTTGTCTGTGGCAACAGGAGCCTTGCTGCATTGGTGTAAATTCTCAGTCAGTGGTTCCCACTTTGTGAATGGGTTAATGGTGGAAAGAGGAAGCTGCTGCTCAGAATGGAGGTGAATCAAGGGACTTCTGGTCAAGGAGCTCAAACTCTCTGGTTGAGTAAGTGAGAGGCTCTTAGAAGTGTTTTTTCTAAGAGATGCATTAGGAGAGGGGATAAAATAGAGCTGAACAGCCAAAGAGTACTGTATAGAAGGGATGGGACAGGGTAGGTCAGACTCCTCGCAGTTGAGCTGAGAAAGATGATGGAATAGAATGTAAATCCCAGTTAATGGTTTCTGTCAGCAAATTAGGAAAGCAAAATAGATGCAGGAGTTAGTACTGAAATTCCTCCTCTCCTAAGCTGTGTCCTGAGTTGTTTTTTGTTTTTTTTTTCCTGATATGGCTGTGTTGTCAAACCTCTTGTTTCATTTTAGTATTTTGTAAAGCGTACCCCAGCCCTTATTCCCTGTTCATCAGTGAAAGGAACAAGACAGAAATAAAGTGTCATGGTGGCTTTGACATACCTGGGAAAGAGGAGGTAAAAACCTCTGCTCTGACTGAAGGAAGATGGGGAACTAAAATTGCTTTTTAAATTTGCTGTAGGTATAAATCAATTGGATCTTTGCCAGGGAAGTGGACAGTCTCATTGTACTTGGGGGGAGGGTGGGGGTGGTGGGATTTTTTTTTTTTTTTTTCTTTTTTAAATGTGTGTATTGAGGGGGAGTTCATCAGTAAGTATCTCCGAGAGAAATGAGGAATCCCAGAGCCAACTTGGGCATGGAATTAGCTGTTATCTATGCTGCCTCAGGATGGTAATGATACAACTTGGAAGTGTGCGTGATTGGGTTTCTGTGGGATGTGGCACCAGAGACAGCCTCTGGTTGGTGCCAGTTAGTGCTTTGCAGAGCATATCACAGAGCCAGCCCTGTGGAAATCTGAAACCACTGGAAGAAAAAAAGAAAGATAGCTTCTTCTGCATATGAAAGCCCCCAAATTTGCATATTTATCTCATCTGCATATTGATTTGCTCCTTGTTTGCATATGTAAATACACGCCGGTCAGTGTGCAAATTAGCCTCGTTCCTCTGCCTCTGAAATACATGTGCATTGTCAATGTGTGGGAAGGCATCGGGTTGGCTATGTGGAGCTCCACACTGGTACCAGCTACAGGGAGTGAAGGGATGCAAACGTGCCATGGAGAGTTCTTGCAGGCCCTTCCACAGTGGCATTGCCCACAGTGCTTTGTGTCAAGGGTCAAGGAGAGAGGGGCGTGGTCTCACAAGTTTATTTTTGTGCATGCTTTCTTAATAAAAAGAAAAAGTGAATGTTTATGGTTTAACTCCTTTGGTGCCCCCATTGCATTTCTTTTGACTGCGTCTAACAGGTGGGCTTAATTCCTACTTACCAGTTACCTTGAAAAAAAAATTGGAGTGTGGACATTACTAATTAACAGCCTCCACCTTTGTGTATGTTGCAAGTGAGACTTTCTAGGTTGTCAGCAGTGACTTGGAAATCCTTACAGCTGTGTTTTCTCAACACTGAGATCAGTGCACCATTCAACTTGCGTTTTGGCCAGAAAGGCTGTGAAAACTACACCACGACTTAGTAGCTGTTTTTCATAGCATTTATTGGCCTTGCTCCTTACACCACTTTGTTAGAGTACTCAATAAACATACTTCTGTTTTTTAGGAGTAGAGAATATTCAAGCTCTGGGAACACCCCTAAAGAGTCTGACTGGAAGAATTTTTTTTTTCTACTATAAAGCACATCTTTCTTCTGGAGACTAGGAAATTACTGGGCTGGAATAGACCAGTTGTCCTCCTGCCATGGGGTCAGATTACAGTTTAACACTTCTCAATTCCAAGGCTTTACAAACTGAATAATAGTCCAGCAACCATCCAATTCTGTTCCATCAGAGATGGCAACTGCTCGAATTCTGCTTGTTTTTTCTTATAACGCAGTAGAGATATTTGGGCAGTCCTGGACATCACCTTAAAGGAAAGTTTGGAACTCTAATGGTGGAAAGAATACTGGGGAGCCAGTAAATGCATACTAAGAAAGATGGTTACAGCATGTGAATTGCAGGGGTTACTACTGTACAATGATGTATTTGCTGGGATAAAGAAATATCTTGGCCATTAAAATTAGTCCAGTGCAGCTGACTGGTGCATGTGCAAAAAAAAAAAAAGGCCAATAAGACTGACATTATCATGGGAGTCTGCTACAGGCCACCCAACCAGGATGAAGATGTAGATAAGATACTTTATAGACAGTTGGGTGAGGTCTCAAGGTCTCTACCCCTTGTTCTTGTGGGGGACTTCAACTTCCCAGACATCTGCTGGATTATAATACAGCAGATAGGGAACAGTCCCAGAGGTTCCTAGAGTGTGTGGGAGATGACTCCTTCACCAGCTATATCAAGAAGTTAACAAGGGGAAGCAAAATCCTGGACCTGCTGTTCGTTAATAGAGAAGGTCTTGTGGGGGATGTTAAGGTTGGAGGCCGTCAAGGGTAAAGTGATCACGAAATGATAGCTTTTTTGTTCCTTGCTGAACCATGGAGGGGAGTCAGCAGAACTGACACCTTGGACTTCCAGAGGGTAGACTTCAACCTCTTTTGGACCATGGCTGAGAGGGTCTCTTGGGAGGTGGTTCTGGAGGGCATGGGAGCCCAGGAAAACTGGGAAGGAAGTTATTTTAGGAAGTTATTTTAAAGGTGCAGAAGCTGACCATCCCCATGTCACAGAAAATGAGCCAATGGGCAAGAAGACTGGTCTGGCTGAACAGAGACCTTTGACTGGAACTCAGGAACGGAAGGAAAAGTTAAGGTCTTTGGAAGAGGGGCAAGCAACTTATGAGGATTACAGGTACATAGCGAAGCTGTGCAGGGAGAAAATTAGAAAGGTCAAAACCTAGCTAGAACTAAACTTAGCCACTAAGGTGAAAGAAAACAATAAATATTTCTATAAGTACATCAACAGCAAGAGGAAGGATAGGGAGAGTCTCCATCCCTTGCTGGACACAGAGGGCAAAAGAGTGACCAAGGATCAGGATAAGGCTGAGGTACTTAATGCCCCTTTTGTCTCAGTCCCTAACATTATGACTTGCTGCTCCTCCCTGGGCACACAGCCCCTTGAGCTGGTAGGGAGGGAGGGGGAACAGAATAAGCCCTGCATAATCCACGATGAGATGTTTTGGACCTGCTCTGAAAGCTGGACACTCACAAGTCCATGGGGCCAGATGGATTGCATCTTGAGTGCTGAGGAAGTTGGCGGATGTGGTTGCCAAGCCACTCTCCATCATCCTTTGACAGTCCTGGCTAACCGGGGATGTCTTGGTGGACTGGAGACTGGCACGTGTGATGCCCATCTTCAAAAAGGGACAGAAAGATGATCCTGGTAGCTACAAACCTATCAGTCTCACCTCAGTGCCAGGGAAGCTTATGGAATGGATAACCTCAGGAGCCATCATGGATCAATTAAAGGTCAAGCAGGGTATCAGGACCAGTCAGCATGGGTTCATGAATGGTAGATCCAGTTTAACAAAACCTGACTCCATTCTATGACAAGGTGACCTTCTTAGTGGATGAAGGTAAGTCTGTTGATGTGGTCTGACTGGACTCTACAGTTAAGCCTTTGACACTGTCCACCACAAGATCCTCATGGAGAAGCTGGCTGCCCATAGTTTGGATGGGCAAACACTCTGTTGAGTAAAACGATGGCTGGATAGCTGGGCCCAAAGAGTTGTAGTCAGTGGAGTTAAATCCAGTTAGTGACTAGTCATAAGTGGTGTCCCCCAGGGCTCGATACTGGTGCCACGCCTATTCAACATCTTTATTGATGATCTTGATGAGGAGATTGAGTGCGCATTCAGTAGGTTTGCAGACAATACTAAGTTGGGAGGGAGTGTTGATCTACCGGAGGGTAGAAAGACACTACAGAGGAACCGGGATAGACTGAATCAATGGGCTGGGGTAAACTGTGTAAGTTTCA